>ONZK01003027.1:5915-29659 GCA_900322385.1 Pharnaceum exiguum
GATGACATGGTAAAAATCTCAGATTTTTTCTTAAGCTAGATTAATCTACACCTAACTAGTAAACTCTAGATAATACTTATACAAATATCTAAGATTTTTCTGATTAGTATTTTAACAGGATATGCATGATGAGACTATTCGAGACTTGAGAGTATCAATCTCAATGTTTCACAACTTATGTTTATTAGGACATAAATTCAGTATCCGAGTAGACAAAATAAAGGGGAAGTACTTGGAGGAACAATCATTAGATTGTTGTGGGACTAAACGCAAGGCTTAGCTAACTGGTCTGTTACAGAAGTAGAGTTTAAATTAAAGGTCGGTACAATCTAAGAGATCTTTGGTTAGCAACTCATTACAAAAGTTAGGAGGTGGTATCTTAAAGAGAGTTTAGATCACATATATTTCCAACCTTCACAAGTTTGGAATCCAAATGTAGTACGGAGTATACAATAACAACAAGAATAACCTTAATCCAAAGTTTAGTACTCGCTCTATCCCAAAATGTTCTTTATACTTTCTATTTAGGGCGTCCCATAAATCTCTTTACACTTATTCCGATTTAGGAACATTTTCTATGGCTCATATTGTTTTTTATATTTTAAAGAAATCTCAACCAAATACCTCTACTACCTAAAACATTGTGCAAATAATAACTGTACTGTTAAGATCTTTTTGGTACGGAGAGAGTAGCTAGAATTGGATAACATGGACGAAAAAAGGAATTACACCAATATCTTAGGGTAAATAACTCATGTTTGATCATTGGGTGTAATATCTGGGGGAGGAAGAAAGATAAATGACTATAGGCTGTTTGGCACATGAACTTGCAGATGCTTACGAGTTACGATTTGCGAATGCTGTTCACATAATCACTTTTACACAGGACCATACAATAGTAGGAAAAAACGGAAGGATATTTTACCTTTTGGGTACCCGAGTTATAGCATATTGTACGTTTGGGTACCCGAGGTATTCAATATATTTTTTTGGGTATCTGAGGTTTGATCCCGTTACCTTTTAAGTACTTTGACCGTTAAGTTAGAATGTTGACTGTTAAAATTGCTAATGTGGCACAAGACTTTGGTCAACTTTTTTGTTTAATGTCCATTATACCCTCTAGTGATATTGGTGTAACTGTAGACTGTAGAGTGCGAATGTGTGAAGCATGTGATTCCTTTTTTTTAATTACTTACAGTAGTGAAGCCCAAATCCAACCTCAAATACGTGCCAAATAACCAGAAACCCCCCCTTCAAGTACCCGGAAAGTAAAGCCCAGATTTTAAACACATCACACAAATTCCAATCTTTTCATTGAATGGCTTCAAATATCTCACTCCTACCGTATTCAACTATCTATGTGCTCTCTCCAAAGCCTTAAACCAGTAACACAACAATAAAGAACAATCCGCACATATGAACAACTAAATCATGATTCGCCTAGAAGTATTGGAAATTAGTAATTTCGATTTAAATTTGCTATGAAGTAAAAACACGATGATGACAAGTTATATATTTCCTTGTATTTCGGTTATTATTTATGGGTTTGTTTATCACTTTTGGATTACTGTGATTTTTTTTTGGTGTAGATCTTGTTTGAGGTGGCTTTATGAAGGTGAGTTGAGTGGAGGCGAAACCCACTTTTCGGGTGGGCACAGATTGCGTTGGCTGGGTTTGGGTTTGAATTGGCTCGGAGCCTCGGAATGTCGCTGTGTTGGGTAAAGGTGAATAGGGGATGGTTGTTGCTGGGATGGGGAGGTCGGTGGTGCCATAACCTTGCAATGGTGGTGTTCTGTTGCATCCCCTTCCATGGTGGTACTCGTTTCATGCGTTGGTCCAGACGTGGTTGTAGTTGTGGTGGTCTTGTTGGGTGGTTGTGGACTTATGTTTCTGCTGTTTGCGTGGTTGTGTAGAAAATGATGAAAAAGCGGAGAAAGATTATTTAGAATGGTGAAGTATTGCAAGAGATGCTGGATTGCTGGGTAAGGGGACAAACTGAAAGAGGAAGGTTTTTTTGGAGGAAATTAGCTACTGTCAAATATTGAGTGAAAAGTCATATCTACCCTTCATTTTAACAGTTGACTGTCAACTTAACGGTCAAAGTACTTAAAAGATAACGGAATCAAACCTCAGGTACCCAAAAAAATATATTGAATACCTCGAGTACCCAAACGTACAATATACTATACCTCGGGTACCCAAAAGGTAAAATATCCAAAACAGAACGAAGATAACAACTAATTTGGAGGTATCCTAGACCTGTTGATTGCTTGTGATACCCGCTGTTACTCTGCCACCTGTCCAAAAGGGATGCAGTAATGTAATTTATATTGTGAATTCACTGCCTGCATTCATCAAATTATCAAATTTTCTGATGTTTGATTACCAAAGTCCAAAGGCTCCTCCCGTTGAACTTCATGCCAAACTAGGAATTGTAACTAGAATAAGGACTGCAAGTGGAGTGTGTTTGATGATTAATGGGAATAACTAATAATGGGGTGTTTAGTCGACTTAAATAGAAGTGGTGTAATATAATTAAATAATAACTACTTATAGATCCCTTGTGCTTCTTCTTATCGGATCGGCTAGTGCACATTTTGTCTCCTCGATCTAAACCCTTAGCCTTGACCTCATGTATTAATAGTAGTAATTCTATTCAACGGGATCTCTAGTTGTAATTGATCACATTACAAATCAATTTCACTACTCTCTCCATTCCAAAATGATCTCGACAATTACAATTTGCACAAAGTTTTAAGTAGTGAAGGTGTGTAGTTGAGATTTCTCCAAAAAAGTAAGAAACAATATAAGCCGTAGGAAAAGTGTAAAGAACTTTATATGGGACGTCAAAAATAGAAAGTGTAGAGTATATTGTGGGACAGAGGAGTATATCCAACCCAAAAAAAAACCCAAAGAGCAAGAATTAGTTTCTCTGTCCAGATCAATTAAAACTCCAATATCTAGCACAATATAATTTTTAGCTACAACTACAGTGCTAAAATGGGCTACGTAGTGGTATATCTATCCTCCCCGTCAAAGAAAAAAAAAAGAAAAAAAGTACATCCTCATGAAGCCGAAAGAACTAGTATTGAACTAAATTTAAACGGCTAATAATTGAACTTGAGATTTTCTCCAATTGTAGCAAAGTTATAGAGTTCATTACAACAATTAATTACTTAGCATCGTCAAACACTTAAATCTTTGTTGGATTGCAATAGTATAAGTGAAGTGGCCAAATTTCTTTGACATCTTCTTTTTAGAAAGGTAAGTGCGGCCCTCCAATGAGTACCCGTCTCGAGATTAACAATGAATTAACTGTTCATTTGGAGGGGGGAGGGGGAACTTATCCTCCTCCCAAATGCCCCTAAAATGATTCGAACCTTAATCTCTAGTGTGGACTCTAGGGTCGAATATTGTTGGATCAAGCAAGCTTGGTTAATTTCTTTGACATCTATAACAGTGCTTTTGGATGCTTTGTATAGGATTCACCACATAGAAAGAACAAAAAAAAAACATTTGAAGCATTAAACACTTGGTTCTTTCTTCTCAGCGGGACCCTATGAGAGCAAGATACTTGAAACAATTTATGTCCTGATAGATTTGTGTTCTATACTTGTATCAATTGGCTCATATACTAACTACTCTAGTCTTTGTATATTATATATGCTAGCTCGTAGGATTTTGTATAGAACTGTTTCTATTATTTTAGATTCGTGGGACGTAGATTTTGTGAAGAACTTTCTATTAATTTGGCTTCGTGGGACGGTACGTAGGTGAAAGATTCTCACATGCAACTGCCTATACGGTTTTGTAAGCTGGGAGTTGCGTAAGTGGCACTACTGTGATTGCTCAAAATCGTCAACTTTGTTCTAGTCAATCCCTTTATGCTATTGGAGATGTTTGAGCCGAGGGCATGCACTGTTTCTGTATCACAGACTTATCTGGGAGTTCTAAAAGTTTATTTTGGAGGACTCTATCGTGGGAACATATAATTGGACAAAGTGTAACTTTTCCTCCTTTTAAAAGCAATTGATGGAGAAGTTCCAAATTTTCTGACTAAGAGTCTAGGCCGGACCCCCTTTCCACCATTAATTTGCCATCCGCAGCTAGCCAGCTACGGTCAAACCGTCGAATGCTAGGCATTAGGCAATCTTGTCTACGGGAATTTTGTATTTGCCTTCTTTGCCATCCTTGTTTTTAAATTAGCGCAATTATTTGAACATATTTATGATAATTTAAATAAAAGTTTGTGTGAACCCGTTTTATATTTGAGACAGACTCATTAGTCATTTGTGTATCCAATTTCAACATGTCTTTGAGAGACTTGTCTCCAATCGAACTTACACGCGAACGATGTGCAGTGTTAATTAGCTCAACTGAGATCCTACTTTGCGCAAGCTGAGTGTCGATGGCTTACAAATTTACAACGCAATGGAATGATACCATTTAAAAGGAGAAGATTAGGTAAGTTTTCATTGTCAATGACATTCTATTGGGTTTTGTATGAGTACGCTTGCAAGGAAGTGGGTACTGGGGATGGATCATGAACAGAATTGGCAATGTTAATTTTAGTCAATTATTATAATTGGACACCTTAAATATGATCACTTTCACTTTGACAAAAAGTAACTAATATTTTGAAAACAAGTCCGGACATCGAACCAGCCCTTTTACTGCTGGTTTGATGTCCAGCTGGTTACAATACTAGAAACCAGTAAAAGTTTGAGTATTTACTGTAAAATAATTTGTAAGCATCAATAATAAAAATTTGGAAAAGAGAACAATAAAATTTGAGTCAAAACTATTCGAAGTAGACCGATTTTAACCAAGGTGGTTGAAGGATATGGACTAATCAAACACTGAATTGATCTGTGAAATTGTTATGCTAAACAGGCTCAACTTGCATTTTTCAATACAATTTTGAAAACACTACAATTAATTTTGATTGGCCAAAAAGTCTTAAAAGTTAGTTATTGTGCAAGTAATTAAACTTGTTAATATGCAAATAATTTGATTGAATTGGCTCAATGGTATGAAACCTTGCTAAGTTAATATGCATGAGAACGTTATAACTTATAACTAATGGAAGCCGAGGCCGGGAAGTCGAATCTTATCATGTGTAAAATTCCCAAAATGTTGTATGTAGCCAAGTAACCGTGAACATGAATTAATCTTGAAGCATGATAGCCTTGAGCCCTTGAAACAATCTTGTGAAAAACCAAAAGATTTACTGAGTTGAGAAAATGTTACATGCCTCCAAACTCCAAAGTAACAATTTGTCCTTGAAATTCATGTTTACCATTACCAGGACGGTGATTTTAATCCGCCATCTTTCGTCATTGTCGTCCCTTTCTTTTACATATATATTTTGGATATATAAACACCTCTTTCCACAACTTTTAATTTTATATTTCAACTTTTCTTTCTTCATTGTCCATCTGTCATTTTGTGTACGTAGTGAATCACTTTATCATATTTACGAGTCTAAGCTACCAGCTTCCCACTTTGTGGGTCTAGTTCATAACTTGTTATGAAGAAAGGTGTACGGCCTATGGACTTATTGCAAAATTTTGTTAACTATTAGATGATGCTTTAGACGTTTAGTTGTTTAATATGCCGATTGGCAAATGGCAATGGTAAATGCAAAGGCTCTTTCTTTCAATTGATTGGCTTTTGATGTTGTCCCCACTGTATTATTGATATTACAGTAAGTTAAGTCATCATAAAGTTCTAACAAACAAATAAAAATTTGTAATGAATTTTTTTTTATATAGAGGATAGTAAATAAGTATCTTGAGAGGTCCCCAAAGTTCGACCAACCTGTTTTATGAACTTCCAATCGTAGGCTGTATCATAGACTTCTAATGCTTTGGCTTCATCTTCATCTCCCTTACAAGGAAAACGGGTGGACGGTTATATCATGTGTAGGATGTGGGTGCAATGCAGCTCGAATTTAGTTACACAAAGCGGATGTATGTTACTCCGTATGACTTAAGGGGTCTTTTGCACCCATATGGAATAATAAGATTGTATTTTGTTCGTCGGTAGTAATACAGTTTAGTATAATTCAGTTCACTTCAGTTCAGTTTTAGTTATAATTTTAACTGTTTTCAATTTTTTTTCAGTTCAGTTCAGTTTCATTTTATCAAAAACCGATAGTATAAACCACACTTGTCTCTTTAAAACTAACAACGTATCCCTATTTATTTCTACAAAGAGATTCAAACAAAAGTATGTGGCTCATCACCCTCTCCGGGCATTTGACCTTCAACCATTCAACTACGTCATGCTCTCATTTCTTGGCATAGCCGCCCTCTATAATTGACATTGCCTGAATTGCTTATCCATATTGAACTTTGTGATCTTTTCGAGCCAATTATCTTTATCATTGGAGAGAATTATAGTACTCGTAAATTGTTTGCTTGTTCTCCATACATCTTTAAACTCTATATAACCAGATGATTTGAAGCTCGTCTTGGGTTTTAGCTTTAATGTTTATGCTCTCCGATTCTTGCTTTCATCTGCAATAAACTTAATTATTTTAAGTCAACCATATTTTAATTTACTAAAAGAGTTAGATGATTCCTCTTTTTGAACATAACACTAAATGAACCTACGTAATTAGTACAATTGATCTGTACAATGCAAGGGATTTCACTGAGTGTATATTATTATCAAAAAAAATTGTATGAACCTATTTCATATGTGAGACGGGGTATGGCCATTAAGTAGTCACTTCTAACCACCGGGCTAGTGATCATTATTCAACTTTTTTTGTCATTAATACCTGATCGATCTCTTATATAAAGAGGGTTCACACAAGTTTTTGTATATTATTAGTCCATTCAATTTGTGCAGTACTACATTTTTGTCACTGCTGATTCTCTTAGTTTCCCGCTTAATATAATTGAATGCTTTTTTTCTTTCATGCGGCCAATTGGATGTTAGTATGTTACATCACTTACATGTCTGATGAACTTGTGTAAATGCATCACAAGTCTATAATGTGAGTCTTACATTTGGAAAGATATACACCAGTCCTAAACTCCTGATGCTTGGCAACGAGCGAGTAGGAAGCTATTTGTACCTTAGCTAAATGCCTTAATCCGTAGGAAGCTATATGATATGCGTAGGATGAAGTATTTAATAGGGTGTGCTAGAGATTAGCCTCAACAGTTGGGATAAATCAATAGGAGGACTGGAGGAGGATCTTACCCGTCTTGAAAGCCATGCGTTGTAAGGTACTGTAGCAAAAGCTCTATAGAAAAGCGTCAGTTGACACTGAAGGGAGGGGGTACGTGGAAAAATAGTGTTGGTGACAGCTAATGTGAATCCTGAAAGCAAGGGGAGAGTCTCCGCCGGGATTTGATATCTGATGTGTTTATGCATACAGTAGGATTTATTGCGTATTTGATTACTCCTTTTCTTGTTCTGAATTAACTTTGTTTTGGTAAATTTTAAAAAAAATTACCCTGTAATTAATAAATTTTTTACGGGAAATATGTTTGCAAATTATTTGAATATTACTCAATGAAACTAATGAATTGAAATCGAAATAAGCAATAGATTAATTTCATTTACTTGAGGGGAGCTAAATAGATTGATAGTAATTGTATCAAACTAGTTTAATTGAAATAAACTGATCGAAATAAGCAAATCAAGTTGAATAGAGTCAAAACAAAGTAAACAAGAAACTAGTTAAGGTCATGCATGTACACTAACCCTTTCTTCATTATTTGAAGTGAATAACCCCAGTTTTATGGTACATTAATCATTGCGATTTGTCGTTGATTATGAATGATTTCCATGTTAATTAATGTCGCCATACTAATAGTATGAGAGACTAATGTGATCTTGGGGCTTGAATTTGTCCTAAGAAGGGGGACACGTTGCCAATGAGATAAACAGAGGACGGCACCGAATCATGTTGACTTCTTTCTTTTTGTCACTATTTTCATCGTCCCTTTATATACCCCATATCATGTACACGGTATACCCAATACGGACCTACAAAACATTTTTCATTTCCTCTTGTAGTATTACTTAATCTCTCTTGAAAAGTTAAACTCCCACCTTCTCTTCTTTTGAACTCTCAACTAGCTTGAGCTTCACTTAGCTTGAACACCAAGTTCAAAAGAAAAGCTTTTCAATCATCGACAGATCATGGGGAGAGCACCTTGTTGTGACAAAAATGGATTAAAGAAAGGGCCATGGACCCCTGAAGAAGATCAAAAACTTATTGATTATATACAAAAGCATGGTTATGGAAACTGGAGAAATCTTCCTAAGAATGCTGGTGAGTAACATGCATACTCTTGAATTTTTCTTTGTAAGTGCACAATATGCATGCATACGTATATACTCGACTGATGTTTGGAGAATCAGCTATTCATTCTTATAGTTTGAATTATACCAACTCGAAGTTGATAAATTTTGATATTGTAGGACTTCAAAGATGTGGTAAGAGTTGCCGTCTAAGGTGGACGAACTATCTCCGACCAGACATCAAGAGAGGGAGATTTTCATTTGAAGAAGAAGAAACAATCATTCAGCTTCACAGTATACTAGGCAACAAGTAAGTACAAAAATGAGTGTACTACAAGTTTTTTTTAGAGTTCAAAGAAAACAAAATCTTTCTTTTTCTTCTCTTGGACCATCATTGAAGTAAAAGGTGGTGAAAGTTCATGCACTAAAAGACTATGTATATATGGGTCACAATCATAAAAATTTACATTTCGATGTTTCATTTGTCTAATATTGCTTCCTTCTTTGACTGACACAGATGGTCGGCAATTGCTGCTCGTTTACCTGGAAGAACTGACAATGAAATCAAGAATTATTGGAACACTCATATACGTAAGAGATTGCTTCGGATGGGGCTAGATCCAGTGACCCATAGCCCTCGCCTCGACCTTCTAGATCTATCTTCCATCTTTGGTAACTCACATTTTTACAACAATTCATCTGCATCTTCACAAATGAACCTTTCAAGATTGCTAGGGTTACAACCTATGGTTAACCCTGAGCTACTTAAGCTTGCCACCTCTCTTCTCTCAACGCAACACCAAAATATAAATTCTTCAAGCAACCCTCAAATGCACAATGGGTACAATTCAATTGTACAATCTACTCAAATTCAAGCCCCAATTCGGACTCCAATACCTAGTTGCACCACTATAACGACAACTACACCTACAGCTCCTACTACTGCCTTACCTATAGAAAATGGTAATAATATCAATTGCGAGACTATTTTTGACGAAGCCCAATTGATGGAGAATAACTTTGAGCAATACTCATCAAGAATACAAAATTTTGGTGACCAAAGTTTTGAGGATTGGCAAATGCATGGTTTTCCCTCGTCACAAAGTTTGGTTAATATTATTGAACCATCAACTTTGGAGTACTATGACTCAGACCAAGGTTTCATAAACCCTTCATTATCTGATATGAGTGGACAACAAAGCTACATGAGCTTTGGATCGTCACTGATGTCTACACCAACATCAAGCTCTACGCCGTACTCGAACTCGACAAATTATTGTGGAAGTGGGACGGAAGATGAGAGGGAGAGCGATAGTAGTGAAATGATCAAGTTTGAAATGCCTGATTTTCTTGATTTTAATCAGTTCCTGTTTTCTCAAACGACTTGCTCATCATTAAATTAAATTACAGGATTGTCATCTATGACATTATTGTTTTATTAGCATATAGTGATATTGTTTAGTACTAGAAATATTAGGAAATATATGTTGTAAATTTCAGCTGATGACTGCATGAGCATTGAAAGATACCCCTATCCATCAAATCCAACTTTGTGTTTGCCTTCATTGGATGGTTGTCGTGATTTGTTCGTTGATATTGATGTTTTTTTGTTCCAGTTTTGGTGGGGGTTTTCCCACATTTAAATGACAAACTTTTGGTGTGAGGAGCCAGAAAGAAAGAAAATATATTTGACGTCGAATGGATAGACTAATTACCTGATCAAGATGAGTCATCACTCCGTAGACTTTCTTGCGTCACTGCGTCAGCCATTGGAAATAATGTGCTTGCATGAATGTAAAGATGCATTTGCTACAAAATAGGAGAAAATAAACAATATTATCTGGAACTATAAAATAGTTATGTCATGAATCTTTTGCATGGTGTATGCAACTAATTACTCAAAGAGGGTATTGATCCCACAAATATATGTCGTGAACCTAATGTGGCATTTCTTTAATAGCAAACAACCTATAAGAAGAAAGAGCAAATCCAAGACAAAAACAATTAAAAACTCGGGGCCCATAAAGAGCTCAGGATTTTTCTTAATTATGTATGTTGTCCTAATTATTGGTACCGGTGTCTTTAATTTCTTCAATTGTTGTCCATTTACTTTGTCATTTTAATTGGTTATCATCGGTTGAGAGTGTGAAACTCAATTGAAGTGAACAAGAAAATACTAAGGCTTTTTTTTTTTATATCTACAGTGTTATGGTTTAGTTTCTTAGTTCAGTTCAGCTTTTTCAGTTCAAATCATTTCAGTTTATTTCAGTTTTTTCTAGTTATAGTTAGAATTTTAGCTACATGTAGTTCTTTTTCTAGTATTTTTCAATTCACTTCAGGTCATTATAGACAAACAAAACACACCCTAAACTTCATTCTATTAGTCATTTAGCCATGATGAAGTTGCCGAGATTTGAAAAGAAATACTAATAGAAAAGTAACAAATGAAGAAGAACACATGCTCTTTTCGTAACTCCCACTGTTTATACTTGTTTTATGCTAGACTACGTTATTAGATATGTGAAATAAATCTTTCATCAAGGTCTCATCAAACTAATCTTTTCTATTGAGAAAAAAGGATTGCTTTGTGGTATAGATGTAATATTCAGTAAATATGAGCTATTTAACAAGATTGATATGACTACCTATACCATTAAGGTCCACCTTCTTTTCATAATGCTTATCTCATAAGTGCTCCAAAGTTGTACTAGCTTGGGAGCAATGTTAGCATGTGCGACCTCCTGAAAAGTCATTCCCAGGTGCGGACGAGTGTGGACAAAGCCCCCAATAATATGTCAAGTTATGATTATTTTGTAATAATGGCCCCAACTTGGGATTATTCCCATCAATTTTGCCTTTAAAATTCTCCTATTAATGGGGCAACTCCAATTATGTATCTCTCCCAACTTCTCTTTTGTAAAATTGAGATCACTAAAAAGCAAATATACTTTTAAATACTCAAAGAATATGTTTTAAAAATACATGAAGTTTATTTGTTTTCACGAGATTAGCTAATATGGTGTGAACATGAGTAACATGTGTGAAATGGTTGTGGACTATAAAAAACGGGTCAACTATTAAAAAAGATCAAATAAATTTAAAAGAATAATGCGAAAGATGGCTCACTCACCACTCTTTCTGTTCCCCCTCTCTTAATTCATTCTATCACAAATTTTGATTCATTATAGGCGAGTTATCATTATGCACTCATTAACCTATCCCTTGTTTGGAGGGTTAATACCTCTTTTTTATTTTTAAGTATCATACATAAACTGCACTTGTTAGAGTTTTTTTGGAAAAAAAACGTTTATTAAAATGGATGTCTAAATGTAGAAAACAAAAAATTATGAATTATTTATTTATTTATTAAAATGACAAAAATATCATTGCGAACTTTGAAGACAAAAAAGCTAAAAAAATGGAAATAGGATTCACGTTTTAATCTATATTATTTCAAAGTTCCATTTCCAAGTTTTTAGGGGAAAATTTTACGGGTGTTTATTTTTTCTTTATTTAGCCTTTTTTTCTTAATTACCACATCATTGTATTTTTGTTTACACATAAGCCACAACCAGTAGAGAAAAAAATTAAAGCACATAAGCCACATAAGGTATTATGGAGTAAGTTAGAGAAGATGTATTCTTCAAAATATCTGGGCTAAGAAGTTGTTCTTACAGAAAGATCTTTATTCGCTTTAGGATTGGTGATGAAGAATACTATCAAGATCATCTAAATATATTCAATGGCATAATCACCCAGTTGGAGAGTTTAGATGTGAAAATTGAGGAGGAAGACAAGGCAATTTTGATTCTAACTTCTATAGCCAAGAGGTTTAACTCAGATGTTTTCGAGTTTGCTAGAAGAAAAGAAGACACTTGCCTTGGATGTATGAGACCGTCACATTAATCTTAAAGCGGAAAAGTTATGAAAGCAAAGGTAAGGTGCATGTGGATCTACTACTAGTTATGGAGCGGGTTTCACAGTTGAAGCACACTAGAGAAGGGGAAAGGTAAAAAGAAGGCCGGACCTTAAAAGCAGATCAAGTATTTCTATTGTGAAGAAGATGGGCATATTCAGAGGTTAAATCCAAGGCAAAAAGAAGATTCGAAAGCGTTGAGGAGGGTAAGTAAAAGAGGGGAAATTTCACTCACAGAAGAAGGATGTGGTATGCTCGTTGTAGAAGGCCAAGATCCAAGGAGGATCCTTACATAGAAGTCAAAGTGGATCTCAAAAAGGAGTGGATCTTGTATATACAAGGTTCAATGCATGTATACTTCCTCCGTCCTATATTATTCTTCCTAATTCGTTTTTGGGTAACTTTTTAACAATAATATAGGGTCTGTTTGGCAAAAACAGCTGAAGCTGAAGTTGGAGTTGAAACTAATTAGTTAGATGAAGCTCAAGTTTAAAAGATAATCTAATTAGGGTGTTCGAATGAAATAGCTGAACTTGAAGAATGTAAAATGACAAAAGCACAATTGTAATTATCAATTGTAAGGGGTAATATTTTCAGTATGGGTAATATTGCAATATAGAAAGATTATTGATATGAGATTATTTGATAAGCAGACTCATACAGCTTACTAGATAAGCTAGCTTATTTAATAAACTGTTTCTATAAGCTGACAAAATGAACACAATTTATCGTCAAAAGTTAAGTGTATCTTATAAGTTAAACTTAAGATTATTCATTATTAAATAAGATGTCAATAAGCTGCGAAACGAAACGAATATGGCCTAGATATATCCAACTCTGGCTCAACTCTGTCGGATTCGCCCCAACTCGCACCTTGATCATGTCTAAATGTCTAATCACAATCATGAATCATGAGTCTTACAAGGATGTGGGCCAAAACCTTGCTTGACATGAACATGTTTGCGGCCAATTATCTGAATTTATGCGCTTCCAGTGGGCTGGTGGCCCGCCATGCCAAATTATAGAGCTCTTTCTCGGCGAATCACTTTGGCATCTCTGAAATTAATCGCTGACCAAAAATTTGTCATTGTAATAACGTGGCTCCATCGCTACATTAATTCTCTACAGTAATTTTCACTGACACATTTCCAGATTGTTGACTCAACAATTATCATTAATAGTTTTTTTTGACAATTATGATATTGTTCCAAAATTAAGGGCTGCTTGTTTCACAATCTATTATTTGTTAGTAGATATTAGTTAACAGATCGATGAGAAATATTAATTAATAAAAGTAGAAAACAACATATTTACGATGCCCTCTGTTTCTTCTCTTTTTTTCCACTATTCTATTTAAGTCGGTTTCTTTATATTGTTTCATTTTTGATTTTTGGCATTTTTTTTGTATTAAAATACCATTTTGTCCCTGCCATTCTCACTTACTTACATTTATTTTTCCTCTTATTGCAATGTAGTGAAAAGGTATCTTGGTAATTTTTACCGTCTTTTGTGTGTTTCTTGGAAAGTATGATATTATCGAAAGTGGAACAATTACAAAAAAAAAATTAAGTAGCAAATTGATAGCAAATAAAAATATATGTTAAAAGAGCCAATGCGTTAATGCAACCCATAAAATTGCGTAAACCTGTTTCATAGATGAGACTGAATTATTATAGGCTATTCAAAGGTCATGAATGACCACCCACAGGATTATTAATCAACTATTTTGTGTCATTAATACATAGGGTGTGTTTTGTTTGAATGAAAAGATTAAAGAAAACTGAATTGATTTGAAAAACATTATACGTATGTAGTTAAAATATTATTATATTAATGAACAACACTGAAAAATACTAAAATGAACTGAAAAAAATTGAACTGAACTGAAAAAACTAAATTGAATTGTATCATTATAAACAAACAAAACATAGCCATGGTATATTATATATGAAATTGGTTCAGATATTTTTTTTTTTAAAAAAAAACATAGCCTAATAAGCCAACTCTCCAATTCATATGTACTCATGTGCAAAGCATTATTACAATATATATTATGAGTCATATTTCTAATATCACTAATCAATTATTTTATTATTAGTAATAAATCAACCCGATGTACATAAACGTACAATCGGTGTACCAAATACTTGCCGAAGCCAACTGGTCAACAAGTTTTACCGGAAGCACCACTCGGCAGAAGTAGTACGTAAGCCATACGACATCTGGACGTCAAAGCCTAAAACAAGTAACGTGATGACCAATTAAGCTTCTAGATTTTATCTTTGTCACACTCACACTGACACTCATGTCTCGACTCAACTTTTCCATGTGATGAATTAATGACGTGTCACGAATTGAAGTTCAAGCAGTTTCGCGGCATAAAAGACTTCGGGTATTCCATTAACTAACCGACCATACGCAATAACGAGCACCCTCTTCCGTTTTGACTACACCATTTACTCAAATTCTTCGCTTCTTCAAGTTCCAACAATTCTACTTTGGTGCACTTTTTTCCTTTCGGATGATACTGTTATAATCATTTGCCCGTAATAATTGTGTTATAGCTACGATCATTTCACTAATGATAGTTTCACGAGAATTTTGATTGTCGGAGTTTATATAGCATCATCATTGACTATAATATACGCATACTAATGTACATTGCTTTGCACTTATTTGGGAGAAAGCATGAGCAGTTAGAGGTTAGTAGTTGCTAGTTAACAGTTAGTATGTTTGACTAATAGTTAGCAGTTAGCAGGTTTGAGTTGTTTGATAACAGTTAGTAGTTTTACAGTGTAAATTATTGATAAATAGTGAAAAAGTTGTTGTCAACAACATTTGTGAAGAGTATTTTGGACCCTCAAAACTACTCTTTACCAAGTTTTGAGATCCATAGTATAGAGGTTTATAATTGTGATTTGTGAACCAAAGATGGAGGTCCATCTACAATACTACATGAACCTAGCAAACAACTGAAAAGGGTTAGAAAGTAGGGAAAAGGAAGAAAAATGAGGGTTTGAGGTCCACTCATAAACCTTATTTGAAATTGATCCATAATAGAGTTGAGATTTATGGTTTTGAGGTTTGTAAAAAGAGCAAGGTGTATATAAGAGGGAACACCCACTTATAAACCTCAAAATGAGTTTACCATTATAGATGCTCTAAGGGAAGTTAAAAGGTGTATTTAGAGTTTGAATCCTCACAATAGTTCCTTCACCATTTTTCTTCTACCGTAATTGTCAGTTCCACAGTTGTGATCGTTCTAAAAGTTAGGAGGTAGTTAAACTAAATTATTTCATGCATATGCATTTAAATAAAAACTTCAAGAAAATGTGGAAGGAGAGGATCTTAATTCAAATCATAAACACAATACACAGATAATACAAAACGAAACCTACAAGCTCATATCAATTGAATGACATAGGTTTTGTTCTTATTGGCTTTCAAATAAAGACTAAATTTAACTGAACTAAATTAAACAATAATTTCTTATAACTGAATTGAACCACTAAATTGTGCTTAAGTGAAACTGTTGTTTAATTGTTTTATCACACAATTAAGTATTAAAACCATAAAATTTGAATTTTTGTGAAACTATTTAATGAGACCTTTCGATTGATACATGCATATAGGATTTCGAATGAATATTGGTGTCACAACTTTTTATTACGATCAAAAGAAACGAGCTGAATTGTACTGAATGGAACTGAACTAAACCAAACTGAAATTAAGTTCTGAAAAGTTCCAAAAAAAAAAGGCCCATAATGTTAGCTATTTTAACAAACGTGTCCGATTGTGTAGGGTAAAACTTAATGAATAAGTTTATCTAACTAAAATGTGATGAATTCTAGTTAATTGTCCTTTCATCATATAAAGATATTATATATGTTTCATCTGCAAAAATTAAGATAGTAAATTAGTGGGGTTAATTAATTTTAAAAATAAAAGGAAACTAGATGGTGAGACACTTGAAAACTTTTCAAATAGAGTTTTTTCATTTTGTCCACAATGAAGAAAAAACTAGTTTATATTGATAAAGGGAAATACTATAGTAAGCTAAATTCTACGGATACTTGTTTACATTTCCTCAAAAACAAAATTCTACGGAAAATTACTGATTCTTAGAGTGGATCATTTTAAAGAACAACCTTTGTGATAAAAAAAAGCATGTTCTCTAAGGTATAGTGGGACATTCATGTGTGTGACAAATCGAAGTTTATACTAATTAATAATGGACAGTCTTAACATTATGATTAAAGTTTGCCAACCCAAGAAGTGACGCTAAGAAAACAACCCTAGTTCTTTTTTCCTCATTTTGGGTGGATAGTAACTAGTGAGCAGCTCTCAAAAAAAAAAAAAACTAGCGAGCATGAGAATGACAAAAGATTTTGACTTGACTTTCAACTATATAAGAAAAAATCATAAACTCATGTTCCATCATACTTATTACTCCGTACTTATTACAACTCGCATCAATCATATAAATATATAATGGAACCGGACTATATCCAGCTAGCTCTCAGCATCAACAAAATTTTCCTTTGCCGACCGCCCAAAATTTGAAATTATGTGCCCCAAAAGTGTGTTAACGTCGTTGCTCGCTAATCAAGCCATCTGCTGCCTTTTTTTTCCATTTCCTTGTTTGAGATATCTCCCATTTGGCCATTTTCTTGTTTGCTTCTTAGTTTAATAATTTCTTCCCCCACTAGACAAAGGGCAAACGATTGCGATGATCAAACGGGTGTGGAAACGGACCTTAATAAGCGACAAAATTTTCAAATCGCATTGTCATATTGAAATACTCCGTATATGAAATATATATATCGGCAAATCTAAATATAAACATGGTTACACTTACACATCGTTCCTTTTGCAGCAGTATCCGTCAAAAAGTACTCCCCACATAGACAGCCGCACATAGAACTTGGCTGAAAAGGTAACAAATATATAGCCTATAGGCCACGTGCACATGATGTGATGATCAAATGGTCCTGTTTTCCCTAGCTTGTAATGACTTGTGAGTTGTGACGGCTCAACATTAGTCAGCTTTGACCATATTTTTCGCATGTCGATTGGCAATTCGAAAATGATTTTTACTTGTTTAACATGCAAGCAAAGCACTGTTCTCTTTAAAAAAAATATCCTTTAATGAAAGCAGAAATGGATAATGAAGGTCGTATTGATTATTTAATTGGACATGTGTGGCAAAACGGGAATAGAGCAGCTGATTGGGTGGTGGCCTCTTATGGTCGTCGTTATGGTTTTTTTTTTTTGGGAACTTCATGGTTTACTGGCCTAGATTTTATTATTTCGGATTATAGATTAGGAGTTTTCCTCGAGAGGAGGGGCTCTTAATCTCTTCTAATACCTTAACTTTAAAAAAAATTGGACATGTAGTCATGTAGTAATAAGCAGTGGCCACAATCGTGATTTACTCCCCATTTCATATAAGTTAACTTGTAGCATATACGGATAGTTACTTGAAGTCCTAAGAAAAAAAAAATGTGGCTATAAAGTCTTTGAAAAGAAAACGAAATACAAGCCACTTAAAAATTATTGGAATAGCTTTAAAAATAAAAGTTGTTGGGATGATGAGTTGTACCGCTTGTCAAATGGCTTATGAGAGTTATCGGATATATAGTACATTATTACGAAGGTCACAAAATCACACAATGCAACACTGCTAATAATATGATTTATATTATCAGTTACATGACTTATCATCTATTTAGTGCATAAATATTTTTAATATTTTTTAATTGTTGATTACAAACTTTATTATTTTGTGGATTTATAATATTATTCACATAACCAAATTATTTTGATAAAAGTATTTCCTTATTTCAGTTGGTGAATTGGGTAAGTCACTTTAGAAAAGAAATAGGAATTTTCTTGATATGAAGGAGTTAGTTTATTTATTAAACGAAAATTTTCAAATTTTGTGAAGAGTATAGATATAGTGGGTTAACCAAGAAAAATCTCAATTAAATTATTTTCAAAAACCCACAAGGTAAATATCGCTCTCTCCCCTCTCTCCTTCACAATGCTTTTCTATCTCCCCCGCATGCATGCCGAGATGAACACGGCGGCTAGGATGACCCTTGGTGGTCCTTGCCGGATGCCTTCACCGGTCTCTCAACTCATTGAAACTGAATTGGACTGAAATTGTCTTAATTGAAATGAAAACATCTAAAGTAAACTCATTGAAACTCTTGACTAAATAAATTTGTAGTGGATTGAAATTATGTACATACTTAATCCCTCCAAGAGTACGTACCCCATGAAAAATTAAGAGGTCAGGTACTTGTGTAGTAATATAATTTTAAAATAGTGTTTTCTCATGCCTCTATCTATAAATACTTTAAATTTGTAAAGTATACGCCATGTCTTACTTTCTTTACTTCTATATCAAAATGGCATTACATGATTATATTGACTTTTTAAGATTCTAAATTTTTTGTTATGTAATAACTCTTCATTTTCTCAAACAATTTTACACTTTCTTCCTTACAAAAAGCTATACTCCACTAGTATAATTCTATGTAAGGTAAAGTATTTAATCGGTATGAAACACAAAATCACAAAACACAAAAAAATTAACATAAACAATCAATTGTTCATAGACAATAGGTAAAAAAAATCATTTACTATAAAATCATTCTTTTTATAGTCACAACAACCCTAATATCAGATTGGGTTTTGGGTTAAGAGGTCTGATGTACGACACCTTATCCGGAAGGAGGCTGTTTTCGAATTACCCATGAAAAAACTTCATGAAAGCCTCTTATCCACCGTAAATGAAAAAACTGGATCGATAATATATTAAAAGAGCAACTAGAGAGAGAAAATTTAATTGATTACATCATCAAAAGAAAACATATCTTTCTTGTAGAAATATT
This sequence comes from Pharnaceum exiguum, assembly GCA_900322385.1. Taxonomy (NCBI): domain Eukaryota; kingdom Viridiplantae; phylum Streptophyta; class Magnoliopsida; order Caryophyllales; family Molluginaceae; genus Pharnaceum; species Pharnaceum exiguum. The sequence goes on from ONZK01003027.1 coordinate 24,996, forward strand.
AAAGAATAGAAAAGGAAAAGAAAAATAAATAAGAAAAAATTTGAGTCAATTTTGACATGAAATATATATGAATTATTTCACTATCCATGATTTAGATATGGATACTAATTAAAAATATTCTATACCTTAAATATAACACAACAATTATACCTGTGCGGATATAATGAGGTGTAAGATGTTAGGGAAAGGGTGAAGAAGAGGAGCAACCAATAGACTAAATGTAAATGACGTTGCTTTACTAATGCTTGCACAACCAAATAATAACATTATGAAACCTATTATAAAGGCTTTGAGATACATTACAACAACAACAACAACAACAACAGTCCCATCATGCTCCCATCTCAAATGGGGTACTGAGGGAGCCTGATGTACGCAGTCTTACCCCGATTTGAGAAATCAGGAGACTGTTTCCAGAATGACCTACTTAGCACCTTTGTGAGAGATTTCCTTGTACTTGCAATGAAAAATCGTTAAAAACCAATGTCCACATTAAACTTGTGTACCTGCAAAGAGAAAATCGTCAGATACCAAAAGTCCCTGCAGTGAAAACTCGTTAGTATCCAATAAAACCATAAAAATATAAAGTCGCGGGTAAATGCAACCCGACATGCACTACATCAATTAGATTCACCAAGTCCTCACCTGCTAACACTACACCCATTCTAACAAGTCTAGCACCCAATCCTAAGAGTCTAGTACCCTAATCCTCGTTCTTCAAGAACTCCTATTTAAGGCCATGTCCTCGCTAAGTGATAGGCTTTGAGATACATTAGTGGACCTAAAAACAAACAACCGCTAATACCACTACTAATATTAAACTTAATGACCACTATTAGCACTGCTGAGTTCTTAACCAAATGCAAAGTCAATAAACCCATGTACTTCTCATAATTAGGAACTTACTAAACCACTATTTCTTTGAAATATAATCAACATAAGATGAGGGTATTTTAGAAAGTTTGCCTATGAAAATTTTCTTCAAAATGAAATTAGGAAAAAAAATTTGCGGCATCCAAATTGAAAATTAAGAAAAGATTATGAAATTGAGGAAGTATACTTTTTGATGGCTTGGGTCTAGGATGACTGTAAAATAAGTGTCTAAATAAAAATTTATCCATCTAAGAGTACCTCCAACAATAAGCAATTAAACTCACCCTCTTTCCTATCCACATCACATTTTGATGGATCTTACCTTTCATAAACTCAAACATCCCAATCATAAACTTTCATAAACTCCCAAACAAAGGCCCACATATACATTATTTTATACCAAGTTATCTATTTATTTTTATTTTGTTGCTCACATGTGTGAGTTTGTGAGAGTTGATGAATATAAACTCACATAAACTCCTCTCTCCTTAAACCAGTGGCGTAGCCACTAATGGGATTGGGGGGTCGAGCGACCCCCTATTCCCAAAAAAAAATAAATGAAACTTTATTTCCTAATATATTTATGCTATTGTGTAAATGTACAAATACAAAGTAAATTACTCTCAATAATATAAAAGATGATGGAAAGTAGTAAAAAATAAAAATAACTAAATAAAGATATCATATAGATAGTTGATTGATAGTTGTACTTATAAAACATGAATTGGATTGAGGTCGTTCTGCTCGCTTTAGTGCTATAGTTTTAAATTTTTCGCATTTCAATTTCGTAGTTTTCAGTATATAGTTTATTCTAATTCTCTTTATAGTTTAGCTTAGTTTTACATACGTAGTATAGAATCGAAATACGTTTCATAATTTTTTTATAGTAATTTTCAATTCAGTTCAGTTCAATAATATTCGCTCTTTCGCTTCATTACTTTTTTTGGTTTAGTCAATATTTTCATTTCAACTTAATACACTACAGTTTAGACTTCCTACTAACGTAGAAAACACACCCGCAATTAAAACTCTGTTGAGTTAAGAATAAAGTAAATTGAAGAAAATAAAATGAACCAGCACAAAAATAAGTTAACACTAAGACGGAAAAAAAAACCTCAATTTTGCTAATATGATAGTCAGTATGTGAAATAATTATGTGCTAAAGGATAATTTTATACGAGTTAATAAACTATAAACTTTGTAAAAAAGACACTTCTAAAACACGCAATTACGACTGTTTTCTATATAGAAAAATTTGTGTGCACCCGTCTCACACTAAGTTAGTGTGAGACGGGTTTGGTTAAATGACCCAAAATTTTTTTTTTTTTTTTTTCAAGTCTATACAAATGAAAAATGACCCCCATACAATTGAAAAATGACCCCTATACAACTGAAAAATGACCCCATACAACTGAAGTTAAAAACTAAAAAATGACCCATACAACTGAAAATGACCCCCATACAACTGAAAAATGACCCCCATACAATTGAAAAATGACCCAATACAACTGACTGAAAAAATGACCCCAATACAACTGACTGAAAAAATGACCCCAATACAACTGACTGAAAAAATGACCCCAATACAACTGACTGAAAAAATGACCCCTATACAACTGAAAAATGACCCCCATACAACTGAAAAATGACCCCAATACGACTGACTGAAAAAATGACCCCTATACAATTGTAAAATGACCCCCATACAACTGAAAAATGACCCCCATGTTAAAACTGAAAAATAATCACATACAAAATGAAAAATGACCCCCCATGTTAAAAACTGTAAAATGACCCCCATACATCTGAAAAATGACCCCCATACAACTGAAAAATGACCCCATAGTAAAATAAAATAAAATAAAAAAAATGTCGCACACTAACCTTAGTGTGAGACGGTCTCACCCAAATTTTTGTGTTTTCTATATAAGTATTGTGATGTGATTTTTTTTTTCTGGCCCCCTATTTTTCGAACCCTGGCTACGCCACTGCCTTAAAGTCACATAAACTCAAACCATTCCAATCATAAACTCACATAAACACTCATAAACTCACCATAGCACTTGCCCTAACAAAAAAAAAACGCTATGGGCCGGGGTAAGAAAAGAGAAGAGTTGGAGGACCTTGGTTGCTGGGCCTCACCCGATAAGAACGAGCTGTGAACTTGGTCCAGTCTAAGGTCGAGGACCCAGCTGATTTAGTACAAGTTCCCCAATTCCAATAATACGAAGGAACTGAAAGTTGATCGGGTGCAAGTTCTCAAACTACGTGGTTTTTCTACTTTTTGTTGCACTGCTACGAACTGTTCATTATGATTTATTTCCGCTTTTTCTTGTTTCAATTTCAATTCAATCAAATTAATTTAATGTTCTCTTTATAACTTATGCGAAGTATTCAGTTAAATTTAGGAATGTTGGGTTCAAGCACGTACATTTACTTCGATGTATTTAGTTCACTCCACGAGTTTAGTGATCATTTTAATCCATTCTAGTTCTTTTTTTAGCTCCCACGAGATTTCTTTAAACCTTTTGGGTCTAAGGTTAATTAAGTCTAGTTTAAACAAGCCTATAGTTTTAACTGTTTAATAATTACTGCTATTGCTAGCTTTGGACTCTGAAGTCCTACTATGCACGAGCACACTTTTTTGAATGACTAAAACATATTTTACGGAGACAGTCATTGGAAAAAAATACTTTCTACCGGGCATAATTGGGGTACAACTGAGTACATCAGACTCCCTCAATATGTACCTCATTTGAGATGGGATTCTATTCAGTGGCGGAGCCACATAGAAGGATAGGGGGTCGGCCGACCCACCAAAATAAAAAACGTATTATGTACCCTTTAAAATTTGTAACCCCATTCTTTTTTTTTTCGCGTATGACACCCTATTCTAAAAAAAAAAAACATAATGAAAGTCCCTTCCCTCCCGTGCGTGTCTCCCCTTCCCTTTCTTTTCCCCTCTTTCCCTCAAAATAGATCTCACAACATTTAACCCAAACTCCATTCTCTCTCTTCCTTCTTCCCCAACTTCCCAAGAAGCCAAACCTCTCTCACTCTCTCAGTCCTCAACAGCTCAACCTCGGATAGACAAGGCGGCGGCGGCGGCTGGACGGAGGCAGCAGGGCGGCGGCGACAGGGCTTTGTCTTGCTTATTTTTCTCATTTTTTCAAATATAAATCCATCCCCAAACAAAAAGAAGGTATATTTTGAATCTTACTCGTATTAAATTTATCAAAGGTTAATTATATTGATTGATTAGGTTACTAAATATTTCAATATTTCAATGAAAATCAATTCTAGGGTTTGTCATTTGTGAATTTAATTGATGAATCAATTTTAATATTTTGTGCATTAGTGTGTAAGGATCATGGATGATTGAATGATTGGATGAAATGATGAATACCCATTGTTTTGTTTATCAGTTTTCATTTTCATAATTTATTTTCTGGTTTTTTATTTGCTGTTTTTATTTTTCTGTTTTTATCCTTTTTCAAGTTTGTGTTAATTTTAGTTTTCAACTTTTGTTAGGAGATGGACAAGCAACCTCAAAACAAAAAGAAATCACAAACATGTCTTCTAAATGTTCTCTTTGAAAATAAAAAGAGAAAGCTTTTAGAGTGTCCGGCTTCACCAAGTCCACCCCTACATGAACAAAGTAATAGTGGTTCACCTTCTTCGTCGGCACATAACACACCGTTGAGTCAACAAGTACAAAAGGATGTAGGGATTAGTTCTTTCACTTCGCATAACACGCTATTAAGAGAGCAAAGTGAACCAAGTAGGGAAAG
>ONZK01003029.1:0-11618 GCA_900322385.1 Pharnaceum exiguum
TAATATTTTTTTAAAAAATATTGAAAAAATGTTTAAATATTAATAAAATATTGATAAAATAATATTTTTATCGAACAAAACAAAATGTGCAAACCCGTTGGGTCAAACCCGACCCGAGCGGAACCCGACCCGAAAAGTACAAACCGAAAATGACCGAACCCGAAAATTAACCGACCCGAAACGACCGAACCCAAAACCCGACCGACCGATCCGATTGCCAGGTCTAGGTGCACATGAATTTACACTTCCTATGATTTGAGTAAATTTGTTTGGTTGTACTTGGGATTTAGCACATAATGGGAAGTAGGGGAGAAAGTCCAATTCACCTTGGGTGGGTTTGGTAAGTAACTTTCTACAATTTTGTGGGAAGTAATTTCCCATGGGAATTAACTTCCCATATGGTATTGTCAACCAAACAAAACAATGATTTACACTTCCCATCAACTTATTGACTAACCAAACAAGCTCTTATTAGAAGATCCAGTTTTAGGACTACGGCTCCCCTTAATTAGAAATTGAATACAACGGGAAAGATACAAGGAAAACTTGTATTCGGTGGAGTATCTAACTTGCCCTGAAAGATCAAATACACCTTTTGCATACACATCTTACACTAAATTTGTATTTTTAAATAATTTTATTTCATACAGAGTATATGAGATGAGGTTATTATGGCTATCTAATGATCACTAATAACCAACGAGGAATCATTAATCAAAATTTATGTTGTCATTATCATCAATTGTCATATATGAACAAGTTGTGTTTTTAAAATTATAGGTTCATCCAGTGTCATATCCAGCACCCGTGATACGAAAAAAGATTGTTGCAGTAAAGGGAAGATGAATGCGATCAATGAGCACCACCGTGAGATATAGTTGGAAGGTTCCACATATGGTAACTTCACACCACGACAAGGATATGACTTGTATGAAGAAAGTAGGGAGTATGGTTCGCTGGGACACAATAGTTTGTATGAAGAAAGTAGGGAGTATGGTTCATAGGATACAATAGTTTGGAACATAATTAACATACCGAAGGATCGATTCATAAGGTAAGATGGTCGGCTTGTCATAGTAAGCTCATGTCTAGTGATCGGGTTCAGAAATTCCTGCTTACTACTGAGGTCCAATGTGTGTTGTGCTCCACCATGATAAGACAATCGATAGTCTCTTATTTGAATGTGATTACTCGAATGTGATTTCGCAAGGAATTGTCCAAATACGAGCATTACCATAAAAGAGAAGGAGAGTTATCATTGTCTTGTTGAAAGGGTTGAATTACGCAAGGTTCTATAGACAGAATATCGACGTGGCCACGGACATGCTCATATACCATATTTAGAAAGAGAGAAACTAGAGGATATTAAGGAATCAGAAGAGATCTGGGAAGAAGTGGGAAGAAGTGTGGGGTGAGGAATTATGAGGGTCAAACACCTAAACACCTATTCTAATAGAAGGTTGTGCAAAATAGAATAATGTAGCCATATGAGGGATTAGATAGATACTAGCTTCATCATCTAACGCCTTGTAATTAAAAGGTGATTAAATGTGGCAATTAGACCTTGCAACCGGGTTAGTCGGTTAGGTTTCGCCGGGTTTGCTCAATTCGGGTTCGGTTTTTTCAGGTCCGTTAATATCGGGTTTGGCTTTTTCGGGTCGTAACGGGTTCGGGTTTGGTTCGTTTCTTTGTTCGATAAAATGTTATTTTATTTAAATTTAATCATTATTTTCACTTTTTTTTAAAAAAATTTGAATATTGAAAAATGCACATTTGAATATTTTATGAGATAAACGGGTCATTTCGGTTCGATTTTACCCTGATTTTATCAAGTTAAGGTCGAATTTTTGTGTTTGTAAGTTGTAACCCAATCTTTTTGGGTTGGACAACCGAGTTATTTCCGGTCGGTCAATTTTCTGCCATGTGTAGTGGCAATATATCCTTACCTTTTGCCAAAAAAATATTCTAATCACAAGATTGGTTATTTTAGAAAGTTAACTTGAGTAAAAAATAATCTATTTAGCCTCGGTTTTGATGGAGGTTCTATTTGACACTAAAAATGTATTTTCTCATCTTTATATGCTTTTTCTTTATTCTTTTTAATTCTCTTAACCTATTTTTAGTTACATAAAAAAGTGTAAATCTGTTTCATATATGAGAGAGAGTATTCATAGCCCCTCGGGGCATTAATGAAACGGCTTGACACAATTTTCCCCCTTTTTATTATTTCCTTTTAAATTCTCCTTTTTCATTCTTTTTCTCTGTTTTTTTTTTTCGGTTAACATTCTTTTTCTCTTTACTTTTCCTTTCTCCCTTTTCTTTCTTTCAAAGGTCCACTCATTCTCCTCTTCCATCAGAATGCCCCAAACCAGTAACCAGTTCTTGTTTTTTCTGATGTTATTATTACTCACTTTGCGATTTCCTCATTATTCTTGCAATTGCAAAGACCAAGAGAATCAGAATAAGATAGAGTAGAGAGAGATCCTTCCGACTCTCAAGCCTCAACCCAACCCAGTCAGAGGCAGAGGCAGGTACCTTTTCCTTACTCTTTTTTACGGAGTATATACCAGCACTGTCAGTTGTCAACTTGTCACTAGTGTTTTCTTTTTTGAAATGGCGATTTGTAAAAAAAAAAACATTTGAATTCTAGCTTGTTGTTGTTATTGGGTCCTTATTGGTTGAGTTTAGTTGTCTAATCCTAAAATTAATTCGTTAAATGATTTCTTTTTGTAATATTAGCTTTTAGTAAAATAATATAAAATTGTCTCTTATAATAATGTATGATGTTTAGTTTGGTTCGAAATGTGTGGGTAAGATGAGCAACTTTAAAAAATGGACCCATTTTGCAATTCAATAGAGTAGTTGATCCAATAAACTTACCCTTAGGCTACGCCGGGATCAAAGGGAGTGATTTAGGGGTAATGTTTTTATGGGAGCAATTAGAGTCAATCTCGGAAACAACCTCCCTGTTTTCTGCAGGGGTAAGGTTGCGTACATTCTCACCCCCGAGCATCCCTATTGAACGGGGATTACACTCGGTTGTTGTTTAAGGGAGCAATTCATTAATGGTGGAATCATTGCGGCATGAATGAATTACCCGAGCAATGTTTGTATTGGTCTGGATGTGGGAAGATAAACAAAGGAGAGCCACTGTGATCTGGAGGAGGAGGGAGAAAGGGGACTGGAGATGCAATATTGTATAAGGGAAAGGTGGAGAGAGGAGTGTTTCCAGTCGGAAGTGAGCCCTGTAATGTTTTACTGCCGCTGGAGGGTAAAGATTCCTGGTCTGATTCATTTCGGGCAAGCTAATGCCAATCCATTCAATGGGCCGACAAAAATTACTCCTAGAGTCTTTCCTCCCTTAAATATACCAATTTGATTTAATTTTAATTTATGCCTCCTTTATCCCAAAAAACAGAAGGGTGGATCAATACCGATGTCGCTTCTGTGGTTACAAGTAGCCTGTTTGAGTTACTACCGAGTAACTGATCACGACTCACGAGTTTCGTCCTTTGGGCTTTATGTGTGCTGTCCTTTAACTAGTGAATAGAAATATAAAAATCATGGTTCCAAGAAAAGTTACTATCCTCTGTTTTACATTCCTTCGTCATGAGATGTATTCTCATTTCGCAGAGTTTTACACAATGCTAAATATTAAAGAGTGAATTGAGTGAGGGTACGTGTTGGCAGCCAAAGGAGAAAGGATACTAAGCTTGAGAGGGTGCTCTTTCTCGTATGTGCGGGGTTGCGGAGGTTACGAAAGACACGGCGAGTAGTACGCTCAACGAAATTTAATAGGTAATTAGCTTATCTGTAGCATAGTTGTAGCAACAGATTTGGAAGTCCAGAGTTTGGATTTCAATTTTACAATGTTTATACATTGAGATTGCTCTACCTGTAGTCCTGTCTACCTAGGATCGAGCTGAGAGATAATGCTGTTGTTAACTGACATGATCGAAATGGGACTGGAACTAGTTGCCTTACAGAAGATGTGATCTGGTTTTCTTTGAGAAAAGTAACCCGGTTGTCTAGGAACTGGAAGAGTAACAGAGTAACTATCTATCGTGAGAACCACTGTCGCCATTGAAGGTCTTTTATCTATGGATTCTTGGACGCATAATAAGCCAAGGTGAATGCATCTCATGACCTCATGAGTTGAGCATGTGCTAACTATTTTGGGGTCAACAAACTCCAACGGGAACCCTTCCCTCCATAGCCTCCAAGCCTGCAAGAATTTCATTTCATATTAATGATCATAGGCTAACACTTAAACTTTACACTCCTACAAGCTGTAAAGAAAGGGTAGATAAGGAATGAAGCTCGGATAAATTGTGCTCACATAGATTAGAAGATCCTCGTCACTTTCTGCATGGTAGAAACAATTGTTCCTCTTGCCACTAACAATTTCTAAGATTAGGACACCGAAGCTGTAGACATCCGATTTATCAGAGAATTGGCCCTGCATTGCATACTCAGGTGACATGTAACCACTGAAAAACAGAAAAGACAATAAATTTTAAGTATGCAGTAAGTAATTGAATGTTTTAGAGCATATAGAGAATTCCAGTAGTGATTCTGCAATTTTGTTTGTATCTGTGGGTTTGAATGTTTGAAATCACTCACTATGTACCAACGACCCTGCTAGTGTTTCCTTTAGTTTGGTCATCTCCCCTAAAAATCCTTGCCATGCCGAAGTCTGATATCTTGGGGCACATATCTGTGTCTAGTAAGATGTTGCTAGCTTTTAGGTCACGGTGGATGATTCTCAGACGAGAATCTTGGTGGAGATAAAGCATCCCTCTAGCTATCCCTGCTATAATTTTGTATCGCTGACCCCAGTTTAGTTGCTCTTGTTTTTCAGGATCTGTACAGTAGTTGTAAACATTTTAGTAAAAGACGCTAAAGAATTTTTCTAGGTAAGTTACAGAATTCATTACCAAAGAGGAAGTGGTCGAGACTTGTGTTGGGAACATATTCATACATAAGCAGCTTTTCCTCTCCAGCTAAGCAAAATCCCAATAGCCTGACTAAATTCTTGTGTTGCAGCTTAGCTACCAATAACACCTCGTTTTTAAATTCTTGTGCACCTTGGCCAGAACTTTTTGATAGTCTTTTCACAGCTATTTCTTTCCCATTCGGCAGTGTTCCCTGAATTGAAGTACAATTTTGGATTGTGATTTAGAAAGCAACATATGTTTCATGAGCTTGATTTATTCATTTTTCAATCAAAACTTAGGCAGCCATGTATGATGGCTTTTAATCAATCAAATAGGCATTCACTTCTTGATTCACCTTGTACACGCCACCAAATCCACCTTCGCCTAATTTATTCTGATGTGAAAAATTATCTGTTGCGGTTTGAAGTGTGGCGAGATCATAGTGCAAAGACTCAACATCTGTAAAATCTTCACCTGCAGAATCCAAACTTTGGAATGTTATATTTCTAGTAAAGTAGAACGCATTAGAAAAACCTTGATGTATCTTCACAATTGCTCGTATTGCTATATCTTCATACCAGTTGCACAGTCCTCATGCTTTTCTGACTTCTTCTTGACGAAATAGATGCATGAAACAAGCAGTGCCAATGTTATAGCTCCAAACGGAACTACAATGGCAACTGTCACCCTGGTTGAAATTTGGTTCTTTCCTGCAAAGTTTAAAAGCTATAATTTTCCTCACTTTCAACTAATCGTCAACCTTGGTTCATGAGGCCTTTACCTTGAAATAGAAGTTAATTTGTTTTTCCCATTAAGTTGAAGATGTTGCTTTCTATGTCCTTTACAAAATGACTGTTTATTGAAACATCATGCCACACATATAAAGGATGATAGGATTACTTACCTCTCGAAGAATTATTTGCCGCAGGTGGTGGTGACAACGACAAACTATAAGCACCATTGAAGAAAGGGTAATTCTCATACCTAACAGTACAGCTGGGGAACAAAGTCCTAGCACCGGTACTAAGGGGAAGCACCTCAATGGCACGTCTGAGACATTGGTAACACTCGCTAGAGTTCAAGTCAGGAGTACACTGTGCCAAACCGTACAACAACTCCAAGCTTGTAAGACTCTCCATACCTGTTGCATATTTCTTCTCTGAACCTCCGTTGGCAGCTTGGACTGCCAGCTTACTTGTTATATTTCCTAGGATTTCTGTGAACTGCGTGATATTTTCAGTCACATTAACTGTGTTGGTGAGAAAATGCATCGGGGTTGTGTCCACTCTACCAAAGTAAGACTCATTGGAGTACCTAAGCAAATAGGAATTGTGAAATTATTGTATTATCATCACAAAATCGATGTGAAAAGAAAATTATTAGGCATCGACCACTAATTAGTAACTTAGAATTTGAGTGAGGCTGTAGACAAACAGGCGCTTAAGTCAGGAATTTTCTCTAGTCATTAATATTGTGCATGGAACAACCCCTATAAAGCAGAAAGCTTTCCGATTTATGAGTACCTGACCATGCATTCATCGTACCAAATAAGAGCCTCCTTCCTGTTAGGGCAGTATTTCTTAGGAAGGTCTGCAGTGGTAGCAGCAGTCACACAGTCTTGACATGAAGTAGCGTTCTGGTCACCACGGCAGAGGAAGAGGCTATAGACTTTGTCATCTGTGGCGAATCCAGCAGAGGTGGAATAGAAGCCAGAGGGAGTAGTAGCTTTTGACGATATAGACTGGAATGCTGCATTGAGATTGGAGTGGTATAAGCTGTTATTTGCGAACATTGTAGTGTTTGGGCAGAAACTATACCAATAGGTAGGTGCAGGGGAAGCTTGTTTAGAAACTGACATTATCAGTGTTATTAAGAGGGACAGTACGATTGGTTTTCTGGTTGTAGCCATTTTTTTGTTCTTCCTGGATGCCTAAACAGTGATTTCCATAAGATTGATAATCAAAAACATCATCATAGTGGCTATTGGTGCAAGGAGAGATAGTAGGGAGCTTGGAGATTGTTAAGTTAAAAATCTGGAATGTACTGTTGCAAGCATTTTGCTATCTTATGTGATGTCATGACTGTGGAATTCACTTAAAATAAGGTCAAATGCTGAACTTTGACTGGTCAAATCATGTTGAAATCAAAGTGATTAACTTAATTATGTTCATCTGTTCCTTCCTAGTTTCTGATCATTTGACTAGGAGAAGCACAGAAGAATTTCAAACAATTTAATCAGTTAAATTCAACACTAGCGACTAGGGAAACTACCCAACTAGAAAAGCTAAGAATCAAATTAACAGTAGTTAGTAGCTATATGGTTCATTAGGATTGAATGCTCTGTCTTTGGACACATATCAATCATTATTTTCGATCTATGGCAAGCGAGTCCCTTGTTACAGACTAGTCTGTGTTAAAGAACTTTGATCTGTGTTATACTTTGAAATTTAATCCTAGGAACTGTTGAAATTAGTCATATTTCCAGTCTGTGTAACAGTGATTAGACAATGCCAAAGGCTTTTGTTGTCAAATAAAGTTTATGCTGTGTCTATTTCACCAATGTGAGACAAGCAGTTCCTCGTCTTATACCGCTGGTCATTTAGTGCAACAAACTTAAGGATCACCATTGTCATTTGTTGGCCTAAATGGGAGGCTAATGAAGAATTTTACATAAGTGAGCTCATCCCATGTCTTACCGAAAAGCTTGAGTCATGGGGTTGTGGTACTAGCTACACTTATAAACTCATTTTTCCAATATGGGACTATCCTTCTTTATATTGCATACACCAATTGAACATTTGCATAATCAACGTCACCGAGCTAAATAGGAGTTTGAAATTATTAATTAAAAGTTATTATGCTCATTAAGTTCGTGATTTTGTGCTGCTATGATGTGGAAATAGCGTTTCTTGTCTAGTACAAATCTTTCCATGCTACAAGCTTGTAGAAAAGCTTCTCTTTCACCCTCACCTATCTAGGTTCTAGTTCAGAGATTGACGCTGTCATTGAGGGCTCATTTAACAACCATGAAACTGATTCACTCGTCAATTTATCCAATCCAATGCCCTTTATGAAGAAAGCTGGCTGGTCGGGACATGGAAGAGCATCTGATGTACTGTCCAACTTGTGGAGTATTGCGGCCATAGTTGGTCTGCGATTTGGAGACCGCTGAACACAAAGTAATGCAATTTGGATGCATTTCATGACTTCATTTTGACAGCATGTGTCTTTTATTGTTGGATCAACAAATTTTGAAGGCACTTTTTCTTTCCATTGCTTCCAGGCCTGCAATTTCCTTGCAGTCAAACATATTGAAGGAAAAAATTCTACTTCAAAGACCTATAAAGAAATAAACCAAATGCTTACATAGCTCAAAAGGTTATTTGCCTCCCCTGGTCTGTAGAATGTATTGTTCCTCTCTCCACTGATGATCTCCAAGATCAGAACACCAAAACTATAAACATCTGACTTTACGGAAAATTGGCCATGCATTGCATATTCAGGGGACATATAGCCACTGCAAAAAATAAAACAATGCAAATATAACACAGTTGATTATGATAGAACTATCAACTAAAAAGGCCCTGATGTTTTGGCAAAAGAGTATTGGCCATTAGAATTAGACTTACTATGTACCGACAATTCTATTTGTATTTCCCTGAGTTTGGTCAATGCCAAAAATCCTAGCCATGCCAAAGTCTGCAATTTTGGGGTTCATATCCGCATCCAACAAAACATTACTAGCTTTCAGATCACGATGTATTATTCTGAGACTATGTTCTTCGTGAAGATATAGCATTCCTCGAGCAATGCCTCTTATAATTTGATATCTTGTTCCCCAATCGAGTTGTCCCTGCTTAGTAGGATCTGTTGAGAAGGCACCATCATCAAGCTAGCCTCAACATATTATCCAACAATTTGCAGTCTGATTCATACATATATTACATAAATTACATATTAATTTATATGAATTCTAGGTAATGAAGCACTGTACCAAAGATGAAATTCTCAAGACTTTTGTTTGGTGCGTATTCATAAACAAGAAGCTTTTCATCTTCTTCCAAGCAAAATCCTAGCAACCTCACCAAATTCCTATGCTGAAGCTTTGCTAACAAGAAGACTTCATTCTTGAATTCTTGTATCGCTTGACCATAGGTTCTAAACAACCTTTTCACTGCTATTTCTTGCCCCTTTTCAAGTCTTCCCTGTGAGATTATAAATGATACACTGTCGATTAGTCCTACATGCAGACTGCATCTATATCATCATTAGGCTATTCTCTTCTTTATGTTGTCAAATATGACATTAGCTAGCCTTAATACTCTTTGATAAAAAAATCCTCTTTCACCTTATAAACTTTGCCGAATCCACCTTCTCCCAATTTTGTTTCATCGGAAAAGTTATTTGTGGCTGACTGGAGTGTCCGGAGATCATACTGCAATGACTCCATTGAGGTGAAATCTGTACCAAGAGAGCACCACCACAAAGTAAGCTACTAGAGTGCTAGCTAGAACGTCATTAATTTTCTATTTCCTCTACATTCCCCTACTCTACTGTTTGCCAATCTTACCGGTCATAGCGACAGCGCCACACTTCTTAGCTTTCTTTTTTTCAAGGGCTATGCAAAGACCAAGTAATATTACTGAAACGGTAGCTATTGGAGCAACAATTGCACATATCAGCCTAGCTGATAATCTTCTCCCTGCAAGAGGTATCTCATATTAAAGGATATTCCATGCACAGTTGACACTACTTAATCTAATGATCAGAATTTTGGTCGTTTATAAATCTGAACTAGCAATTTGAGCAATGACTTTATTTGGACTAAGACGTTGAGATGCAAGGTAGTTAATGATTGTTCATGTTTGAAGCTAACACGGTATGGTTGTATTGATGATGTGTTATCGTGTGATTGTAATGATGTAAGATTGAGCCCCTTGTTATTGATATGAATTACATAACTATTTCAACAATCATGGCTTGACAAGAAAAAGAAATTGACTTACTACCGCCACTTGTCTTCACCCCAAGTAAGTCGGTTGCGCCGTTGAAGAACGGAAAGGTTGCATACTGAATAGCACAACTAGGCCCCATCATTCCCACCTCTTCCATCATTAGAGGAAGCTTATTTATTCCAAATCTCAAGCACATAAAGCAGTCATCAATCGTCAAACCTGGGCTACACTGTCCCAAACCATACAAGGTCATATTTCTGCTTACGGTACCAGCTCCTGTGCCAAACCTCTTCCCAGAAGGATCATTTATTACTTTGTTCGCTATGTCCTGCATGATTTTCCCTAGGACATCCGTGAAGTCTTTCACGTTGCCGTCTATTTTGTGGGTGGTATGAATGATACTAAGAGTGCGGTCGTAATTTAAGTGTCCTAAAAATGTCTCGTTTGAATACCTTAACATGCACTCATTGTACCAGAGGACCACTGTTTTCCCATTGGAACAATATTTCCTCAATATGTCAGAAGTAGCAGTGGCAACACATTCATGGCAGGAAGAAGTGTTCTGGTCTCCGCGGCATAGAAATACCCCATAAACCGTTTCGTTTAAGGATGAACCAACTGATAATGTGTGGAAGCCAGTGGGATTATCAGTCGCGTTTGTGGCAAGGGATTGCAATAGGGTGTTGAGGTTGGTATGGTATTGGCTTTTGGGATTGAAGGAGGAAGTGTTTGATGAGCAGGCACAACCTAAGTAGGTTGGTTTTGAAGATGATTGTGAGATCATTAGAATGATAGAAATCGAGAAGATCATTAGCTCTGACCAACCAACGAACAAAGCCATAACGGCTAAAGTTGGTGACGATTAATCAGTATTCACACAACTAGCAATCTCTTCTCAAATGAAAGTAGCAAACATAAATCATTTACTTTCAACGATCTTCTTCTGAAAAGGAAACAAAAAAAAAGAAAAAAGAAATACTAAGCTAGCATCAACAATGAACTGATATCTTATAAATTCCTTAGGCCAATCAGCCAATCAAAATGACATCTTTCTTTGGACTCTCGCGAATTGTTTCCTCTATGAATCATAGGAAGATCACACATAACCTGCAGAAGAACGTGAGTACTTCAAAAAGAAATTGCTGTAAAATATATGCAAGTCAAGCATTGCGGATGTCATTGACCAATTAACAAGTGATATTCGATACAGTTAGTCAATGGTATGTGAAGAACTGAGATTTTGACCAAATATTATCTATCAATAGCTTCTATTGACTATAGTAGCTACAGTGCTACTCCAGGATTGTACCAACTACCAAGTTACTCGATACGTTTCATAATTTCTTCTCACTTTATATGTTGGATTGGGTCAAAATCTCTTTCCATTTCTCTTTTCTGGCAGCATTAAAATCGACTAATGATAGTGTTTATGATCGAGGTGAAGTGATTTCAAAGTGTTTTTAAAAGCACTTTTGGACTTTTGGTGCTTAATGCTGTGATTAAGAACATTTTCCAAATATATGACCGAAAACTGTGTTTTTACCACACTTATTACCTGAGCACTTTCATCTACAGCCGCAACACTTCACAGGTACAACCTCTTATAGTTAGTGTCTGTTTGGCAAGTCATTTTTAAAGCTTATTTTAGAGCTTATTTCATAATAATCTCTCAGCTCTAAAATAATCTTGGTTTGGTAAGGACATAATCTCAAAAAATAAGCTCACA
>ONZK01003030.1:0-12070 GCA_900322385.1 Pharnaceum exiguum
TCTCAAGCACCGGCGCACCCATGTTAATAGAGTATCGAGCTATCCGACGGATATAAGGTTGGGGATTTCGTCATTAGGCATGGCAATACCCCGTACAAAATACGGTATCTACAGTAATTAGTCTAATGCAGGGTTGCCTTCGTTTTTTTTCTTTTTTGTGGTTTTACAAGATGTTCTTCTCACAGGTCCTTGTATTGATCTCGACTCTTACATTTATTTTCCGATTTGGTTGCCTGAGTTTGGGTTTGTATGTAAGTGCATACAGTAGCTTTTGAATAAAAGGCCCAAGGCTGAGAAATTCAATGAGCATGCTAGCTGCATTGAGTATTATTGATTTGTTGGTTGCTATATAGCTATATAACCACAAGAGCAGTAATTGCTTGGTTGCCAATTATATGGGAATGACAACATATCAGCATATCAACCTAGCTGGCTAGTAAGAACTCCCTATAGAAATGTTATTAGAACAGAAGGGATGAGTTGCTACACTTTTTCAATCACTAGCTGCTTCACAATAAATTTTGTGTGGCCAAAAGCCCAAAAAGATGGATAAACGATTTGTAAAAAGGTAAAATAAAGGTCGTCAATTCGTCACATTTTAAGTCTGAAAAGTTGCTTAAAAACAAAAATAAGTAAATTACCAGAAGTGAACATGAAGAGTCCTAAATGATCATATTATCTTCAGAAATGTTATGAAAATTGTCTCAAACAATAATTTTAATGATCTCACTCTGTTAAATCATAATCTTATTACAGTAGCTTTTAGAATGGAGGCTTGACTGATTCTATGAGAGTTAGAAATAGACCCGCATGATCAATTTGTATTGTAGTCGTGTATTATTGCTAATATAGAAAATTTAGTGTATCACTTCATCACTCGCACCATACTTCCTTATTTGTAATAAAAATGGCTCAGAACATATTAATTTTCTTTTTTGAATGTTACTGCTTGCATGTCTTGTGATTCTAGTCAAGTTTCACTTTATGCTGCTCATGATGCTATGTTGTGTGGCGTCTTCTGCCAACACTAATGCATCGTTTTATTTTTTTAACGATCCATTTTTCTTGCTTCATTCTTTTAATGACTGGAAAACAACATTTCAATGTCATAACATCCATGTTCATAGATGTAAGTATTAGACTCCTAAAGAATAATTTCCTTCTACTACTTTGAAATTAAATGTAACGATGTGGCTTTGTCACATATACTTTGTAGTACTAAGTCTGCTCTTTTTTTTTATGTCTTCCCTGCGTTTTTGATATGAAAAGAGAGACGTGTAAGTTCTCAATTATCGTCTGTGCATTTTTTTTTTTTTTGAACTGGTATGTTTGATACATTTTAAATTTGGATCTTTGTCTAGCTACGATTCTGAAAAATAATCTTTGCTTGGCTCATTTAAGGATGGATTGAGCTCCAATCTGAATTTTCTGCCCCGCACTAACTTTCCTCCTTTCTCTTTGTCGTCCTTTGCTTGAGCTGCTGCCAAATGGGTGACAGGTCTGGTGTTTCTGGTGAGATGGGGATGAAGGTAGGCTGGGTTTGGGGCTGAGATGGGTGACGGGATTTTGAGGAGAGGGTTGTGGCAATGGAGGGCTGTCCTATATAATGCTTGGATTGCATTTGGGAATAGATGAATTATTGATAAATCATAGGTCCACATATAACTAAGTATGGTGTGGAAAGCTTGATGAGTCTTGTAGGCTGATAAAGGCATACCATTGAAGGATCGTTACTGGGTGAAGGCAAGTTCCATCTATTAAGCTTAGATAATTTTCTTTTCTTGAGGTTCCAGTGTCTGTATGTTGTGTTTGTTAATCTTTTTAGTGAAGCGGACTGAATCGAAGTGCTATGTTTGATATTGTTTTAAGCTTTAGACTTGGTTTCAAGTGTCTCAGGGCCAGTGCAGTTCCAGACCATGGTGACCTTGTCAGAGATGGTTGGGTTTTGGGGCGAGATGGTCACTCAATTGTCAACTACGTGGAATTCTGTTAGTATGTTCCTGGAAGTGACTTGTTTTTACTGCACTTGTAGTCTTTGGTGGGATTGTCACACTCTTTCTCTCTTTTGATAGAGGTGGATTGTCACTCATTATGGCCTTATGGGTGTGATATGAGGATGCAAAGTATGTGTAGGATAAATGTAGATTTATAATATCAGAATATACCAACCCTCCTCTCAGTTTCTAACTTAGCCTCTGCTCTAAGTGTTCACGTCATATTGTCATAATCAAGGTGCTCTCTCATTAGTCTTCGGTTGAGACCACCAATCTGGCAGGTTACATATATCTCCTGTACAAATTTGACCCAGGAAGTGATAACTTCCTCATTGTTTACTCACTTCTAAATTCCTGATCTTCTAAACCTTTGTTCACAGTAAGTACCAGCCCATCTTTCCTTCTTTTTTTCTGGAGCAACCCCTGCTTTTTGTTTGCGTTCTTTATTGACTTCTTGTACTACCTGATAGTATAATTTTCATGTATGTTGTATAACCTGCGATGGGAACTTCTCATAGATGCCAAACTGTCCGGTTAATCCAAATTATGAGCGAGAGTGCATTATCCCCGCCCCCACCCCACGTCTCATGCACAAGACTACTGCACTCCGTACTCTTTAATCCTTGTAACCCAGCCATTGTGCATCCTTTCAGACACTGCTCTAAGTCTCTGCTCTGGTATTCAGTAGCTGTAGTTTATTAACTTTTGTTGGTTTTGGCTTATTGGCTGCAAATGCTGCTTGTTCATGCACTTCTATTCAAACTGATCCGATTCAGTTATTTCTCAATTTCAAGATATCGTCTCTAGTTACTTGTGTTTCATACTAAATATTTGTTCTATTTCTTATGTTGATAGGCCAATATTTGGATAGTTCTCTTCAGTTTTGTTGGTAATTACTTCTGGACCCACTACTTCTTCAGGTTCTGAGAGCTTCATACACATTCCATCCTGCAGGATGAACAACGTGAGTCATGCTGAATGTTTGTTGGTTGCCTTTTTGTACACTTTGCTCTGCTATGCGTGTGTTCCTTGAAAACTCTGATGATCATCCTTTATATTCTTTGTAGGTACAACATACAACTTTCCTTCTTACTTGTGTTTGTGTCCTTTTCTACCATGTTGGCTCAAACATGACTCTCCGAAGATTCGGCAATATGACTCTCCTTAGATTACGTTATTCTCTTTCTTATTGGCCCGAGAGAATCTGGTGGCTTACTGTATATGATTTTCAGTCCTTATTTGCCAACTGTACCCTTCTGCGTCCAGCAAGATATAAACCTTCTCCGTCCAAGAAGATGTGTAGATGTTCACAAAATTTGTGTCAGTGCTGCTTGCTCAACAAGATTGTAACCTTTGTTTCTTAACTTGTGCAGTTTCCACACTACGAATTTGTTGATAGGGAAGCCATCTTCTTTAAGGGAGCAGTTTGTCTAAAGAACCTCGTAATTAGTGTTATTTGGATTTTAGTACTCTTTGTTATGTTTGATTATGTTATAGGTGCCTACTTAAAGTACGCTGGCTTTTTTTCTTTATTGTGATAGAAATGTATCAAAGTTCATGTTTTACAAACGTATTGATGTACTATAATCAAAGTAAGCATGGTGTAATGAAATTCTTCTATTAATACCAATTGGGTTAAGTATCATAACTTTTAATTTTCGTCGTTTAGAGCAATCGCACTTACAATGAGCAATTACATCTCGTTAATTGTAATTATACTAACGACAAACAACTCTGTACTAACGATGAAATCAATTGCCGTAATTAAGCTGGGTCGAAATCCAGATTTTACTAACAACGGGTTTTTTGGTCGCCAATTTTTTAAAGTCCGTCGTTAGTTTTATCATTTGACGACGGAAATCAAAGTAGTCGTAATTAAAATTAACGATGGAAATTATTTTTTCGTCGTTAGTTCTACTAACATTGAGACCAATAACAACGAACACACGACGGACATATTTTTGGTCGTTAACTCTACTAACGACGGTTTTTCTAATTACTAACGACGGAAAAATTTGTCGTTAGTAGACCCCTTTCTAGTAGTGAAAAGAAGGAAATATGATAATTAGTGGGCATGGTGTTGTGTTATGGTGGGTGGTCATAATAACCATCAATCTTGGTGGTAAGACTGGTAACATATAGGAGAGAGAATTAAGGGGTTGGGAGTTCAAAGAGTATATTTTTTGGTGAACGAACTTATATCATAATCTCACTTCAACTAGAAAACGTATTTTTGTGGTTTTGAAAAAATAGTGATGAGTTGTAAAAATATGTTAAACCCGTAAAACTGAAAACTGATAGCCGAACGCGTTTTGAGTTCAATTTCCCTTTTCAAAACCAAAAACACGCAACTCGTGAGTCCCGAACGGGGCCTTATTACTTTGTTAATGGAATGTCGAAAGTTGTATGGACAAATGAATTTTATGTGATACACTATTATATTGCATACCTCCCAATTTGGAACACCTTTGTTCTTGGGGTAACACTGGAAAACCTATTTGTATAGAGTTTTGTGTTACTTGTATCACCTTACACCCATTTTTTACTCTCAATATGTTTGGACTTCTAAATTATTAAAAGCAACTAAATTATTTCCTGTCATTTTTATTGTTTATTATACTTTTTTTTTTGGAAAATGGTTAAATTTTTATTGTTAAAAACCATTTTCCAAGTAGTGTAAAGTACTGTATCTCCATGTCCACTAATTACAACATCAAATTTCCACTAAAGTACTAATCTACTAGTAATGCTATGTCTAACAGGAGATTTTGATACATGAACAACCGCCTGCTACGAATTAAAGCATTGATCTCAAGAATCAGTGCTTCGCTTGACTTCTTGCAATCATTTAATTAAAATCATGTTATTCCTCTCGAGTCATAAACAATGAACTGTGGTTTCTAAGCAAAGTGTCTACAGTTTGTTGTCTGTTGTTCCCCCTAGCTTTTTCTATGCTGACATCTAAGTTCGGTCGTCAAGGAAAGCACTCTGGTTGGCAAAACAGCCCGGTGTCTAATCGGCCCCCATACGCTTTTTTAAAAGGAGCAACAGAAAAACAGACTAGAGATGCATTCACTTTGTTGTTCACAAAGATAGCATCTATTAGCACAATAAATCCTACGTTTCTCCAAATTGTCTTGGGTGAGTAGACAATTATGCAAAGCTAATACCAGCGTAATGCTTTGTCTATTATACTTTCTCTCTTCCAATCATATTATTTCACTAAAACTAAACCTATTAAATTTTTTGCCTAAAACCCCGACTTTTCCAAATGCACAAAACAATCAGGATGTGTTCAGTAACAGAGATATTATCTCTATTTTTCTATCTCTATTTTCCTATACTCTTCATAGTTTTTAATCCCCAATGAGAACAAAGAGAAAAAAATAAATTGTGTTCAAATGTACCAATATTAGAACTTACGAAAATTAGAAATCATGTTCAGTCACATAAGTTAGAAACTCCCTGCTAAAACTCGGACCCAGAAAATAATAATCACAAATCGTATGAAAATAGAAGACCAATCCAGATGAATAACCCCACCCTTGCGCTAGATGAAGAATCCCATCAATACCATTAAACATTTTTCTTTACAATTTCTCTTTACTATAGCCATCCTTTTTTCTCTCCTTTGATCTTATTACAATCCTCCATGACTTCACTATACCTATTTTATGTATAGATACACATCTTAAGGGGAAGGGGGGATGAACTAATGGAGCTAGCAAGAAGAGAGAAAGTGTAGACCATGGAGGGGAAAACCCAAGGTAGAAGAGAGAGTACAAAGAAAGGGAACGATGGTTTTTTTTTGTCAGTCTCTTGTTAAGTATCTCCGTATTTTCTCATTGGAAACATTTGAAAATCAGAAGAGGTATTTTAATGGGGACCAAGTGAGAACATGCAAAGTATGTTTCCTGGTTTCCTTTGTCAAACAAGAAAACATGGTTTTCTCTGATTTCAATCTGTATTTTAGAAATTGGTCTGTTTTAACACATTTTTATTTACTTTGGATTCCTTTTCTAGAAAACACGGGTGTTTTCCTCAACTGAACAGCCACTCAGTTTCTTAAGAGTATAAGCCCACCTCTCTACTCTTCCTCAAATGGAACCCAATCCACCCAAACGTCCACCTATAAAGTAAGTTTCCTCCATCTCCTCTCCACCCACACAAACATGCAGTCACTCCCTCACTATTGTTCATTCTTTACATTTCTCTTTCCCTCCATCTAATAGTAATATTATTAACTACAAAGATTAAATCTTTGTGTAATATATTAATTTTATAATGAAAAAAATCATATCTTGTGTATGACCTTAGTCTTAAAGAACTTATTTTTGTATATGGATTATAGGTATCATAGCATGTAAAAGAGTTCTTTTTTGTGTTTTGCTTATCATGCAACCACCGTATAATATCGCTGATTTTTGAGGTGAAGAGACTGAGTTAAAGATAGTGAGTATTTCATACAACCTCCGTCTCATTTTGTTCTTGGGGTATTCCTTTCTGGGATGTATCAATTTGTTCTTATGGTTTCTTAATTTGGTATGTTTTTTTTGGCAACATGACAACTTTACCTCTGCTAGTTGATATTAATTACTACCCTTCTACCTACCCTTTCCCACCATTTCCCACACACACAAGGGCACTATAGTAAATTACAAGTAAATGGCCCACTACATAAAAACTTGTGCCAATCTCAAACCTAAAGAACAAATTGAGACGGAAGGTTGTACAAGATTTGGCTGTTTTCCGCCTTCGTGTAGCTATAACTTGTAGTAGGGACATGAGAATTCATCATGCAATGCGTGCGAAAAAAACCTACTCGCAACTCCATTTCTTTACAATTTAATCTATGTGTTGGTGGGGATGTGTGGATTAGGATTCTGATTTGCAAGATAAAGGTCGGCACTTGTGTAACTATATATGTACGAGTTCAGAAAAAACCTTAAAGGGATACTCCACCTCCAATGTGAAAAACACACGCGTTTTGAAAGACTTTTTCCTACCTGCAATATTTAATATATTACATGGGAATTCTTATCGTATAATATATTATATATTACGGTCCCTATGTGTGAATCTTAGACCATTTCGTACTATTATGGAAAATCCAAATAATGTTTAAGCATACACTAATGTACGTAAGTCCCTCATCACATCTGATATTTTAATGGTTTTAATTGATTCATGGACATAATGTTTTAATGATTTTTACTAATAATTTTAGGCCATACTTTTTTCGCATTAATGATATTGTAGAAGAGGTGAATTTTGATATTGATTGTAAAAGTTGCAATTAGCTAATAATTGGGCATTATGTGCTAAAACGAGATTTGGGTTGCATGTGTAAACTTGGCTAATTTAAACGATATTTGGATGTGTATAAACATTACCTAAAATAGATAAATTTGCATTAGGTTGTTAATTTAAACGTGTGGTTTATTGCATAATTTTGGATTGTTTTGAGTTAGTAGAGGTAAAACTTCGCCACTGATATAACAAATTTGCTTAACAGTGCCTTCCTTAAAACTTTATCTTTCCCAATTTGTCCCTTTCGTTTATCCCTTCGTTTTTCTCTTCCGGGTAATTGGCAAGATAAGTGGCTTTTCCTATTATATTTAGATAAAATGGTATTTCAATTGTTTTCCTAATAAAATGTTGGTGGCGGCTCTTGGTATGAATGGGTTTACCTAGTCGAAAAGGTTGATTGTTCCTACACCTGGGCTTCAGGTAGCTTTGTTGATGGTTCGCTTGGCCGCTTAGGCCATGGCCATGGGAGTGATGGTAGATACTGGGATGAGGAAAAGGAAGAGAGAGACTAGTGAAAGTAAGGCTTCGTTTTGGTCATATGTAAGTGTTGTTCTTCTGTAACTTTTGTTAATTAGCTTTTAGTTCAATTTCTTCCAAGTTAAAGTTAAATTAGATGTTTAGTTATTTTTTTATGTTATGTGGTTCAGTTCAACTTTGTCAATAAGCTAAGGCAAGTTCAACTTAGTCTAGTTAATCTCTCAACCGAGCAAACTAAGGAAGTTCGAGTCCCTTTGATCATGCTAATTTTGTTTTAACTATTTAAATGGTGATTTTAGTTCATTACGCCAATGAAACAGAGTGATGACTGGCCAACGAGCCATTAATAAGTTGGAAATTTCACTGTAGGAAAGATAAAATGATGTTAATTAGTCACTTGACAAAAAGATTCATTAATAAATTGGAACTTTGATCGTTAAACAACATAAAATGATGTTGATTGATGGCTAGCCAAAGAGCCATTATTATATTGGATTTTTTGTTCATTGGACTTTGACAAAATATTTTATTGTAGAAAATATAAAATGAGGTTGATGGAACTTTGAAAAAAATAAATATTTCCTTAATTTATTTTTTACTATGGGGTTCATTTTTTAGTTGTACAGGGTTCATTATTCAGTTGTAAATGGTTCATTATTCAGTTGTTCAAGGTTCATTATTGGGTTTTCATTAAGGGGTTCATTATTCATTTTTATTCAGTTATACAGGTTCATTATTCAGTTGTATGGGGTTCATTATTTAGTTGTAGGGGTTCATTATTCAGTTGTTATAAATTTTCTAGGGGGTTCATTATTCAGTTGTTATAAATTTTCTAGAGGGTTCATTATTCAGTTCGACAAGGTTCATTATTCAGTTGTTAAACATTTTTTCAAAGGGTTCATTATTCAGTTTTTCAGGGTACATTATTTGGGTTTCATTAGGGGGTTCATTATTCATTTTTATTCAGGGTTCATTATTCATTTGTATGGGGTTCATTATTGAGTTGTAGGGGCTCATTATTCAGTTGTTATACATTTTATCTAGGGGGTTCATTATTCAATTCGACAGGGTTCATTATTCAGTTGTATGAGGTTCATATTCGGTTGTAGGGGGCTCATTATTCAGTTGTTAACTTGTTATACATTCTTTTAGGGGGGGTTCATTATTCATTTCTAGGGGTTCATTATTTAGTTCTACAGGGCTCATCTTTCAGTTGTATGGGGGTCATTATTCATTTGTATAGAATTGAAAAAAAAAAGAAGTGGGTCATTGGGCCAGACCCGTCTCATGCATGAGACTGGTGTACCCAAATCCTTTTGTTATTTTAATTTTCTAGATATATCATTGTTGAAAATGCCAACAAACAATGTAGCCAGATTCCAAATCCGAACAATCATCCATTCCTTCATAAGTTGAGTATGAACCAAAACAAGCACCTAACCGTTCAAGGTAATTCATTTCTACTAAAAATAGTTTAGTTTAGTTCATTTTAACTAACAAGTTATTGCACATAATAAACTCACCCTAAAACTATTTAGTTCAGCTAGAAACATTTCGGGTCATTTATATTTACAGTAGTGCTATTCAATTCAATACATTTGAAATGAGTTGACCTCAACGTGAAACATTATAGCTAGTTGAAGTTAGCTCAAACAACTTAGGATGTAACATTTTAGTTCGACTTAGCTTAAAAAAACTTTAAAATGGTTTAGTTGAGTTCTAAATAATAATGCATTTGATTACGTTGTTGCTGTTATCTATTTTATTACATTATTTAATTTTAATATTAATGTTATTGCGACAACCACCGCAATTACTATAGGCCTCATCAAGTCATCATCAACATAACACAAAAGAACTAATTATTTTTATAGGAATTAAAGTGACTATTGGTCAAACTTTAAAATAGATAACGACAACGACAACAACAATAATAGTAATAACGAGGTTTGAATGTTTGGGGAATTTCTCCTTAATGCCTTAACACCGCCAAGTATGTTTTAAAACAAAAATTTGTGTGAACCCGTTTCATGTATAAGACGTGTTTATTAATAGTTATCCGGTCCCTAATGACCACTCAATAAGTCATTGATTAATATTTATTTTTAAACATACCTATATGTAAAAAACGAGTGAACACAAATTTTTCTATCATTCTAAGCCCTTAATATTCGTTTGTTGAGCCATGGATACAACAAAAACATCACAATGTATTATCATCTCGGATGAGGTATTGAGGGAGTCTGATGTACGCAATGAAAAATCATTAGAAACCAATGTAACCATGAAAACATTTGTTCCTGTCTTCCTGCAAAATGAAAGTTTCTTTAGAAAACAATGTAATCATAAAAATATAAAGTCGCGGAAGTACATAGATCGTTAGAGAACAATGTAATCATAAAAAGATAAAATCACGAAAGGACATAAATCGTTAGAAAACAATGTAATCATAAAAATATGGAGTCGCGGAAGGACATGCTATAGAAGCACCAAAAAGCAGGCAAATCAAAATACCATAAGACTATCACAAAGCAAGCAGCCTTCAAGCTTCTCCTACCCCAAAGAGTATCATTACAATTCAATATATTTTTTTCTTTCTTATCAATCATTTCCTGTGCAGTTTCCTCAGTACAGATAAATCTAGAAGGACAAGGATATTTCCACTAAACCGGATGTAGTTTATTTGTTTGTTTTTTCTATTTGGTAGTGTGAGGGAAAGAGGGGATGATCATCTCTGTTTTAGTTCCGAAGTCATTATCAAAGCCCAAAAGAAAAAACCCAACAATTTCTTCTCCTAGAATCCCTCCCGGCCTCCCCTGAATCGATTAAAATATTCATCCCGTCTCCTTCCACACTCAAATGCAAAAAATTACAACCAATTCATAAATGTTTCCCAATTTCTATTGCCACTGATCGAAAGGAGATGATTAAATTGTACCATCCCATCCCATCCCATCCCCTGTTTCTCCTGGTAATTATTAATATTACATCTTTAAGTAAGTGGGTTATTATTAATTAATATAAATATGGAAGTGATGGCATTATTAGTCAGCAAGCATTTCCCTAAGGCATTGGTTGAGTTTCTCCATGCATGTCACAAATTAAAGGTGAGTTATAACTTATAACTACCATTAATTAGTTTTTCCATGTCCTTTTGGTTTTACGCTAAGCATGAGGGGATCAAGAAGCGTTTCTTCTTGCTACAATAAACTCTCTTCCTTACAAAATTTATCTTGTTGTTAAGTCAATTTCAATGTTTAAAGAGCTGAATTTTGTTAACTTTATCATTATATTATATAGAGCCTAAAAAAGCCCTTGCTCTTAAGTACTCCTAGCATAAATTATGACCACTGTGTCCACATCACATTAAATTGAGCTTAGCTGTGGACAGACGAAGAATAAACATCCATTTTGACACTAAATTTACATTCCTTATCAGTACTTTGCCAACCTTCTTAAATGAAAAGTCTAACGAGCTCATTTACATCGGCCTTCTAGGTCCAGTGCCTATGGAGTTGAAAGAATTATCCCCATCTTTCGGCTTTAGGTGATTATAGACGAACTATAGCAAAATGGCTACATAACCTTCCGGTACTTCTTATTTTTAGTGAAGTTGTTGGAAGTCAATACTTCAATGCAGCACTGTATGGGCCAATCTCGGAAACAAGCTCTCTGTTTTCTTAAACAAGGGGTAAGGTTGCGTACATCCTGACCCCAAGCACCCCCATTGAATTGGGAATTAGCCTCGGTTGTTGTTGTTGTATAACCGTTTTTGTATTTTAAGTCAAACAGAATTACGAATTTATGATGGAATGGTTGTTGAAGGTGGAGACGATGACTGGCTGCACGAAGTTTTGGCCGAGAGGAACAAACGCTACTCCTGCCCAGAAATACAATTTCTGTTGCTGTTGGTATGGCACTCTCACTAAAATATTTCGCTTTGATTTCAGTATTGTATGCAAACTCTTTTCTGATCTGTTCTGGATGCTTACTCTTTGATGCCTTGTGTTTCTGTTTACTCCATCAATAAAGCTTTTATAGATTACCAATTTACCTGAGGGAGGATTTTCTCGGCCTATTCTCTTAATACCAAATATGTATGAGTTTTTTTTTCCCGTTCTGTCCCTTCTCAAATTTGTCCTGCTGGGTGGAAAGGAGTGGAGTATAATTATACTTGGCTAGAGCTGGCCAACGATTAGTTTGTAGTCGGAAATCGAGTCGAAATCGAGTCGCTGGAAACCGAAACGAATCGAGTCGGTGGAAAATGGCATCGGAGTCGAACCAAATCG
>ONZK01003030.1:12478-31232 GCA_900322385.1 Pharnaceum exiguum
AAAATGACCGATGCGACAACGATTTGAAATTTTTTCAAATCGACGATTCGGTTTGAGTCGAGTCGGTCATAAATCGGTACAAGAACGACTTGCATCGAGTCGTGACTTGGTTCAAGTCGAATCGTTGATTCGGTTCAAGTCGGGTCAAGTCGACCCAAGTTGAGTCGATAAATCGAATCTAATCTCACCTCATTGCTATACACTAGTAGTTTAATAGTGAAATATGACAATAATCATCAATCCTACTCAAAACATCATACAAATCACTTGTATTATAATACACGTCTAATGAATTGAATGACCAAACATTTATAAATACATCATGTTATAAATTTCAATCAATCACTAATGCACACAATCAAATCTAATATCACCTCATTGCTATATACTAGTAGTTTAATAGTTTAATAATCAAATCTAATAAGTCGAATCGAGTCGAATTAAAAAAGAGTCGAGTTTAATAGAGTCTAAATGAAAAATGAGTCGAGTCGTAGTCGAATCGGTTAGGTTCGGTTCGGGTTACGGTTTGGCAAGATTGATAATTGAGTCGAGTCGAAGTCGAGTCGTTTAGGTTCGGTTCGGGTTGTGACTTTACAATATTCATTTTGACAAGTCGAGTCGTAATCGAATCGATCTCAACGGTTTACTTAAGGTTTTATATTTCTTGAAGTCGGAATCGGAACGAGTCGAGTCGAAGTCGAATCGAGTCGAGTCGTGGCCAGCTCTATACTTGGCTGCTGTACCACCTTGAAGCTCTTAGTTGACTTACGCAGTTACTCTGTCCGTACTTTGCACTGCCTTACTTTGGAGCTTATTAGTTACTAGAGACTTTGAAATTTCTTTGATAGATGTCTGGTGTGGTTGTAAAAACAAAAGCTACACTTTGCCCTCATCAGGTGGCCAACATTATGTTATGTCACATCTAAAACAACTCTAAAATGCCCTTCTGATATCTGAAAATGTTCACTTAACCCAAGATGTGCAAGAAGAAGCCATACATGGGTGAGAAACTCTCCACCCTGGGCAAGTTGTTGAGCATGGTAATTTGATCTGCATTGATTTGCAGCAAATCCTAACATCTCCACCCATACTCCGACGATAATTTGCCACTTGAATTGTTTATTCTGTAGAAGTTTTGCCAGTCGACAAGCATCGAATAAAACCGATTTACTTCTATCTCCTTTGATATCTCCAGGCCTGATTTTAGTTTTTATGTTGAGCAATCTCCGACAGGCCGTTTTGTCATCCTGTATTGATCTTTCTTCAATGAAACACCTTGCTTCTGCACATGTATCTTGGTACCGTATTTGGCCAATTCCGCTTGGCAACATGAGTGGTCGTTTCACCAGTAGGTACAACATATAGTTTGACATCAATCTGCTCAGCTCACATTCTTCCTGAGGAGGAAGGTATGCTTCCAGATCTGTATAATAGCACAAATCAGTCGCAATATGCCATAGGAGAATACTGCGATCAAACTCTTTGTCGATGCTCCAACTGAGGTCTGAACACTCATATTCTTCTAGTGTCCATGCTCCTCTGTATGAGCAAAATGTCCTGTCCTCTCTTAGATCTGAGGTATGCTCAAGAAGATGTTCAAATATGTATCTCTTAAAATAATCTGGGACTGGTGCTGCCGGGTCAGCTTTGATCTTCATTTTAATCATTTGATGCCAGTAGCAGGGATGTGAGACGAAGGACTTTCTTGGATTTTGTTCAAAGCAATGAGCTATGAGATTGTATTGGATCATGACGTTAGACCACTTCTTTCTTGTTCCAAATCTGAAAAATGACATGGCTTTGTACAAATTCTTCACTGTCATCCTGTCATGATGAGCTAACCATATGACCGCCCAATCTGAATATAGCCACACAAGTGTGGCAATGATGTCAAGTGCTGTGGCTCCAATCAGTAAAAGGTAAGTTATGATCACATCAAATTTGTGGCATCCATACTTAGGGGAAATATAGAATCCTGCCAGTGTAAGAATTGTGGAAAATATGGTTACCGCTCGAAACATGCGACCCCACCTACTGTAGAGCATAGCAGACTTTGTAAAGAGGGAATCAAAAGTAAATGCAAGCTCAGCTTCAGTGACCTGGAATGCTTTCTTCCATCCATTATGAAGAAAAAATGATTTGCTTTTCTCAAGCTCTTGGAAGCTCAGGATGAGGTCAGCAAAGAGACGCTTGTGTGTCTGGAAGTAGTCATAAGCTGTTTTTGGTATGATTGCTGCTTCGAGACTGCATTCCTTACCACCCTCAGAGATCAGACTTGGAACCACCATTTTGGGGTCTTTGATTTTACTCCATTTAAGTTTGTACCCTTCAGTTTCTCTCAAATTATATTCTTCCATGAATTTGGCATAATTGGGGCCAGGATCTGGCTTCGGAAGAAGAGCTCGTCTAAATTGGTCATTGCTTGCTGATCTTAATGCCCAGGTTCTTTCCCCATATTTGATGATTCCGCTGACGAACATGGGTGCTGCTACATAGTTGAGCTGGGTGGGTTTCAAGGATTTGATAATCACATAAGCTGCAACAGCTGTTTGGACTGAAAGCCCCAACAGGTGCCTCAGCCATAGTGCATTGTCTTCCATCGAATATGCTGTGATAGTGTCGGGGCCACCAAGGTGTAAAAGAAGTATGGGTGCCCATAATGCTTTCAAGATGTGTCCGGAGTCAAGTTTGCTCTCACCTTGGTCACTTGACAAAATACCAAGAGAAAGGGTGGCCACTGCGTCAGCAGATAAGTAGGCTAGCCAAAGAGTATAACGTATTCTTTTCCGCCGGTCATGCTTCCTTTGCTTTCCTAGACCAATCAGCATAACTTGTAAACTAAGGCTGATGAGCACCAGTGCTCTGATCTCCCATTCATTCCACAACTTCATCCATCTGTCTGGGAAAACTTGGATCATCGTCCTCTCCATCCCATAAACGAAGGTACTGCTGAAAGCTGCAAATTTTTTTGATTTATTTCTTCAGTTAGTTACTGCATCAGCTTTATCAACTGTCCATATATATGGTTTAGAATTTTTGCTGATGGAAACACATTTAAGTTCTGTCTTAGAAAAACAATCATAGGGTTAGAATGTTGTTACCTGTGGCTAAAGTTGCTGCCATTGTTGGAACTTCAAAAGAGCTTGAGAGAGGTTGCTATTGGATACTTGGATGTGGGTGGTCAAAAAAATCGAGGCAGATTAATTTATTCAATTGACATTTGTGTTGGTGTTTTCTAGCTTTTGATTTTTGTCACATTCCCATCATTTAATTATGCTGGTGCCGATAAATTGATATTGTGGCTCTAGATTCTTTACCAAAAGGAAGTCATGAGTTCATGACTAGCAAGATAGGAACTAGCTTGTAAAACAGTAAACCTATCAAAACTCCACTTACTTCGACCCGGAGTTATACACCCGACCTGCCCACCTAAACTGACCGTTGTAGTAGCATATATCGATCTTGATGAATCTTGTTTTCTTAACTTGACTAATGTGTCAAAAAGTTAGTCAAAATGGTGAATCACCTCTGAATGTTGTGCTTCCCATGTGCTATTTCAAAGTTGTGTGTATCTTAATAGTAAGTTATGGCAGTCTTGACTGATGTGTCAAAAAGTTGGTCAAGGGAAGAACCACTCCCGCTTGTTACTCCTATAATTTATAACTTCTCGCAGACATTGAAGCACATGATTTGAGCCTCGCTTCTATATGTTGGAGTCAAATTTTTTTTTTGACGTGTATCCTTTTATTAACTACTAGTAATTTGGTAATTTTCTTTTTTGGTTTAAAGAGAGGCACTAAGGCCGGTGGGAATCGATTCCTCAACATTTAGTTTGTACGTGTGCTCTCTACCACTTGACCTACCCTCCCTTCCCACTAGTAATTTTATATAGACGTAAAGAAAGCTTGAAATCTCCTTTTCCCGTGTTTTCTTGACTAAAGCTTATTGAGGCTGGCTTTCGCTTTTCATTGCCTGCCAGGCTGCCACCCACTTAATCTTGAA
Organism: Pharnaceum exiguum; assembly: GCA_900322385.1. Taxonomy (NCBI): domain Eukaryota; kingdom Viridiplantae; phylum Streptophyta; class Magnoliopsida; order Caryophyllales; family Molluginaceae; genus Pharnaceum; species Pharnaceum exiguum. The sequence goes on from ONZK01003030.1 coordinate 16,481, forward strand.
TTTCTTATATGCTTTTCCGTTTATTTATTGATTTTTCTCTCTCACTTTTTTAACTACTTGAGCACACAACATTTTTCCTCAAACTGTAACCATGAGAGGAGCTTATGCCGAATGTGATGCCATTGAGCTATGAGGCTCTGAATCCTTGATTCTGATCTTTTTCTCTTTTCTCTTTTCCCCTTCCCGAGTGTTGCTTTTTCCTATTCTGTCAGCTATCCAAACAACAACCAATTTAAAGAATTAGAGGGACGAACGGAAATGGCTACAGCTCAAGTCGATAACCAAGCTGATAATCTTTCTGAACTATTTGCAAACGTCGTAGACGTGCTTACTGATGAATCACCATTGATGAAAGGCCTGGAGGGACGATTTGAATCAATAATTCCTGGATTAAGAGCTTTCCAAGCTTTGTTGAAAGCTTCTGAATCACATATGATCCCAAATAATGATCAGGTGACGGCCTTGCTGATAAAGATAAAGGAAATTTCGCTCTTCATTAAAACACACATTGAGTCTTTTGTCATGAAAAGAGAGAAAAGGATGAAAAAGGGCAGCGGTTTTAACAAGTATATCCTAAACCTAGGTGATGTGAAAGCTCGAGCAAAGCTGACAAAAGTAATGAAGGCAATGCAAGTACAGATTCAAGACATTTTGGATACAGTGGATCAGGTTGCAGAAGCTGAAACATCAACATCAACATCATCATCAGAGGTTTTGCAGCCATCTTTGGGAGATGATTGTGTAATTGGTCATGAGGATGATATGTGGAGGTTGCTGGGTCATCTTAGATCTGGTGGGGTTGCTCCTCTATTTGATGATTTGGATTCAAAATCTGATGATCATAGATCCTCTGCTCCTGCCGACAGTACCCAGATGCTAGTCCGTTCTCTTGGGCGGTACCTTGGAGTGGGTATCTCGGCTCGTCCTCATGAATTCCAGCAGCAGGTTCGTCTTTCCGCTGTTTCCATTGTGGGTGTGGAGGGAGTAGGGAAGACAGCTCTGGCTTCACGGATATATAAAAATACTGACATTGCTCGCATATTCTCTTCTCGTGCCTGGGTGACTGTACCCCGTGATTTCCAACCAGAAGAGCTTCTCAGCAGAGTAGCCAAACAGGTAGCAGTAGGGTCTGATGAGCCAGAGAAGAGTTGGAGCTTCGCAATGTTAAGGGAGACTATCCAATTCTCTTTAGCTGAAAGGTCATATCTCATTGTACTGGATGATGTCTGGACACCTCAAGCTTGGAGATTGCTGCAGCAAGTTTTACCAACCACAGATAGGAGTAGAGTTATCATCACTACTCGAGTTGGTGAAGTGGCCATGGAGGCCAGCTCAGGCTCAGGTTATATTCACCTTTTGCAGAAGCTGACTCCACAGAAAAGCTGGCAACTTTTTTGCACCAAACTCGAAGACACAATAGACAATGACTTGGTGCCATTGGCTCGAGAAATTCTGGAGAGTTGCGGTGGAATTCCACTTAGAATATTAGAGACTGTGGGTATCTTGTCCTGGGAAGCAAAGACTGTAGAACGCTGGACCTTGTTGCTCACTGAGCTGAAGCAAAAAGGTTCCTTGAATCACATGGTTGCTGATTCATTGCCTTTGCATCTGAGGAAATGTTTATACTATTTTCTTTTGTTTGACAACAATTTCGAGATCCCTGCTAGGAGATTAATTGCAATGTGGATAGCTGAAGGGCTGGTGCTGCCAAATCTGCTAGTGGATGATGAAGAGAAACCTTTAGAGGCCATAGCAGAGCAGTACCTGTGCTTGTTGCAAAGCCATTTTGCAATAGAGTTAAAAAGGAAGTCCAACGGAGATATCAAAACATGTCGATTGCGCAATTCGATAAGAAGTATATTAATCTCAAAAGCCTCTGCAAACAAGTTTTTTTACGAGAGAATCAACAAGAAGCATATAATCCGCAGGCTTGCCCACCATCCTACAAAACAGTACAATGATGACAGTCATGGCCCCAATGTGTTTGAAGGCAATTACAAGCCAAATAGTTCTTCTCCTTATTGCTTCAGATACCTGCGTACTTTTGCATCCTTTGATCCTCGAGAAGGACCAGAGCCAGGGAATCATATTAAAAACTTTCTCCACATAAGCATCAAGATGAGTGGCTGTAAATGGCTGCGAGTGCTGGATCTTGAAGGTGTGTTCCGTCCCATATTGCCTAAAGCTTTGCTAAAGGAGCTTAGCCAGCTCAGATACCTAAGCCTAAGAAGAACCTACGTAGATGTGCTCCCAGCATCTGTTGGTTTATTGAGAAAGCTTCAGACATTGGATCTGAAACATACATCCATCAGTTTGATTCCAATTTCTATCTGGAAGTTGGAAGATTTACGACACTTGTACCTGAGTGAAAGTTACCGTACTAGATTGCCATCTCCTTCATTGGCAGTTTCCCTGAACAACCTTCAAACTCTATCAGGTGGATTTGTGGAGGATGAGACATCTGTGAGAAATGGGCTTGATGGCTTAAAGAACCTGAGAAAGTTAGCACTGACATGTCAAATGTCAGTGGGAAAGCAGAAGGAATTGGGAGAGTGGCTAGTTAAATTGACGGGCCTGGAGACCTTGAAGCTGAGATCAATTAATGAGATGGTTGAACCATCTCAGTTTTATCTTGAGAATCTTTTGTCCCTCACGAAGCTGAATAGCCTATATCTTCTCGGCGTTATTCTGAACAGGAACATAATGATGTCTCTCTCTCAAAGTCTTACTGATGTAACCTTGTCTTCATCCAAGTTAGAGCAGGATCCCATGCCTGTATTTGGGAAACTTCCTAATCTGAGAAGCCTTAGTTTGCTTTCTGATTCGTATACAGGAAACACCATGACGTGTCCTGTTTCAAGTTTTCCAGAGCTTCGATTGCTAAGACTTTGGAAGTTGAATGACTTGGAACATTGGAATGCACATGAAGGTGCTATGCCAGTCATTAAGACAATTGAGATAAGGTGCTGCAAGAAGTTGAAGCTGATTCCTAAGCGGATGCACTACTTGACGTCTATCCAATGAGCCTCTTATGGTAACATGGATCCTTAGGATCTTCAATAATCGATTGAAAATAGGATATGTATATAACATACAGTGTATTTAGTTCATATGCAAGAGATCTTGCGGATGGCAACACAAATTTTTAAGTCAAATACAACTTTTTACTACTGCTCTGTTTTGCAAATAGCCGGCGGTTTAATCTTAGGGCAGACTACCTATTTCTGCTGGTGTAAATGATTTTGCATGTTTTTTTTGGTGGACATCCATTGGAGTTCGAATTAATGGTTCGGGAAGACTAGTTGAAATTGTTAGGTCGAAAAATAAAAAGTGCATTCTAAATCTTTCTCCTGGTACATTTCAAGGTTTAATGCAGGTATCTTACTAAGGCTGTGATTTCCTCCAGTAATTGGACTTTCTATTACTACATCTAAGGGTGAGAAGCTACTAACATCCCTTCCCTTGCTACTCCTGAATTCCTCATAAAAACAAACAGTAGAGGTCTCGACAGTGCATTTGCACTGGAGAAGAAAATGAGAGCCTGGAAACTATCATGTTCTTGTTATATAACATTTATTTATACGTATGATGGATTTATGAGTTGTCCCACACTTGGCCCTGCACTTTTAAGAATTGTTTACTGGACCAATTGGTTAACCCTATGTATTGAAGATAGTGTTGTCGGTTAGTGGAAGTGTATTTTATGTGGCATTTGTACTATCCTTGCGCTAGTGGGGAGACTATTCTTCCTTGCCCAAATCTTATTGGTCTACGACCAAAATATTGGGCCCATTTTACAACTTTTGATTTAAGATTATTATTTCAGATTGTAGTGTGCTTAACTAGCCTAATTCTTAGCAAGTTCCTACCTGAGAAGTCTTTGTAGGTATCTACACTTTCTGATTTAATTAGGTCTTTGGATGCTCTGATTGGTAATTGCAAGTTTTCACAAACTGAGATCCAACTGACACCTTGCATGCTCTAATAAGCTGTATTTGCTAATTGCAGGTGCTCATATTCTCTGATCATTTTTTGCTTTGAGAGGAGGCCCTCCTAGTTCACACATTCCTTACCATACAGATGAGTTATCTAGGTTATAAAAATCCAAGTAAGGACGGAGAGGGGGGCTCTTCCGCGGCCGGTGACCATGTGCCTTATCTTTTTATCCATGTTTTCCAGGCCAGGGATTTGCCCAAGGAATATGTAATTGGTGGGTGCGACTCGTTTGTAGAACTGAAAATAGGCGACTACAATGAGACTGGTAAGTCCACATCTGTTCCTGAATGGAATCAACTGTTTACTTTTCCAATAAATCAAATTCGAGGTTCAAAAGCAGAAATATTGGTGAAAGGTCATGGGGGGAGCATTGTGAAACGGGACATTTTCCTTGGTAGGATCCTCTTTGATTTGAACCAGATTACAACGTCAGCGAGACCATTGTCACCACATTGGTACAGGTTGGAGGACAGAAAAGGGGATAAGGTGACTGCAGAACTTCTATTGGCTATCTGGGTGAATGAAAACTCAAATCCTGCAACGAGGGACCTCGTAAAGCAAATGCAGTACCTCTTTGTACGCATTGATGAGGTTACTAATATATCTGACGGCTGTGAACCATACGTGGAACTTAAATACGATATTTGCAAAGCAACAACGGGTAAATCTGTGAACAGAACAGATCCTGGATGGGGGCGAGTTATTGCCTTTCCCCATGATAAAAGTAAATCTTCAGTCGTAGAAGTGATTGTCAGAAACAAGAAAGCTGCTAACGAGGATAATTTTGTTGGCAGAACTATTGTTGATCTCAACCAAGTTTTACAATGTAAGCCCCTACTGGATAATAACGTCCCCAATACCACACATCTATATGACATAGATGATAGAGAAGGGGATAAAACTGAAGCAGCGGTCAAGCTGGCAGTTTGGATTGGAACTCAGGCTGATGATTCATTTGGTAATTCCTGGCACTCAGATACTCTGTCAACTGCTGGAGTGTATGCGTTGCCAAAGTTTTGGTATATCAGGGTCTATGTCATTGAAGCTCATGACTTAGCTCCCTGTGATGATGAGAGCTTGCAACCGAAACTATATGTTTTGGCCATGCTTGGAAATCAGTCTACGAGGACTAGAAATTCTGGAGGGAGAGTTCCAAATCCACAATGGAATGAAGAATTAGTCTTCGCAACTAGTGAACCATTTGAAGAACCACTAGTGTTGAATTTGGTAGAAAGAGGACTTGGCAGAAAAGAAGTGTGTGGAAGGTGTGCAATTAACTTGAAACAAGTACCGGTGAGGGTTAATGATGAGCAGATTGGTAGCAGGTGGTATGATCTCTCAAATGTTGTTGTCTCTGATGATGATTTTGAGAAGAAGACTGTTTTTTCTGGGAGGATCCATGTGAGAATTTGTTTGGAAGCCGGGTATCATGTCATCATGGAGAGTACTAACGGCTTCAGCAGTGATTATAGACCACCTGAAAGGCAACTGTGGCGGCCATGCATTGGCATCTTGGATTTGGGAATCATAGAAGCTAGTGGGCTCAAGCCGATGAAAAACATGAATAATCAGAATAGAACTGATGCTTACTGTGTGGTCCAGTACGGGATGGAATGGGTACGAACAAGGACTATCACTGATAGCTTGAACCCAAAATGGAATGAGCAGTACCAGTGGGAGGTTTATGATCCATGTACAGTTATTACCATTGGTTTATTTGATGACAGTGAGCTTCAGGGATACCGCGTGTTTAAGGATTCAAGAATCGGAATGGTGAGAATTCATCTTTCTACACTTTACCCGGACCAAGTGTACGAGCACAACTATCCGATCCTAGTCCTACAACCTTCAGGGTTGGAGAAGATGGGGGAACTGAAATTAGCAGTGAGGCTGACATGCTACTCATGGTTCAATGTATTTTGCTTGTATTCACAGCCTCTGTTACCAACAAAGCATTATACTGACCCTTTAGGTGATATTCAGCTTCTCGATCACTTGATTTACGCAATCACAGGTATGGTCTCAAACTGGTTTGATCATTCAGAACCGCGATTAAAGAGGGAAGTAGTGGAATACATGATGGATACAAACATTACGCACATGTGGAGTCTAAGGAAAATTAAAATTAGATTCAAAATTTTGATGGATCTTGTAATATGGTTTGATCAGGTGCGCAAATGGGAAAAACCCCTGGCCACGCTTTGGGTTCATATGCTCCTCGTAATTTTGCTGGTATCTCCCACGTTACTACCATCAGCTATCTTTCTCTCCCTGTCTATAGTTGGCCTTTGGAATTATTGTAGGAAACCTAAGCAACCTCCTGAAGCAGATTTTGGCCTCGACTGCAGTCCATCTGTAGTTGCTACTGATCTAGACGAGTTAGATGAGGAGTTTGACACATTCCCTACTACTCGACCACCTGATGTTGTATGCAAAAGATACGATCGTCTGAGGGAAATTGGCACTAGGGTACAGAATGGAGCTGGAGAAATAGCCACCAATCTGGAGAGATTTGTAAACCTACCTAAGTGGATTGATCCAAGAGCCACAACTATTTTCATGGTATTCTGCTTATTTGCTGCTGTAGTATCATACTTCTCATCATCGAGGGTGGTGTTGTTTATGCTTGGTTTGTACCTTGTAAGACACCCTCGGCTTTTCAGGGTTCCTCTATACCCAATCAACTTCTTCACAAGGTTACCTGACAAGGCAGACTTAATGCTTTAGGTTTTACTTGAACACTTTGACATTATTGTTATTGTATACCTAAGTAAAAGAAAAGTGATCACAAAGATCCCAACATTTAGCATCCAGATTTTTCAACTTTTTCATTGAAATGTGTATACTATGCTCCACTCTTGTGTTCCTTTTCTTTTAAGCATGTAATAATGAGGTGCAGAGTAAGTTGATTGGTTCTTGACTTGTTGGTTACTTACGAAACATGATCAACAGAGGATTCGTGATGTTATTTGTTCTGCATATGAAGTTGAAAGAGTTATCTCCATCTTTCAACTTGAGGTGATTATGGACTATAGCAAAATGGCTATGAAAACCTTCCAATACTTCTTGGAAGTCAATACTTCAATGCAGCAATTGGTCAATCTCGGAAACAACCTCTCTGTTTTCTTAAACAGGGGTAAGGTTGCGTACATCCCGACCCGAGTAACCCCATCTAATAAGGATTTACACTCGATTGTTGTTGTATTTGTTCTGCATAAGACGCTCATTTCACAGAGGCAGTTGCAAAATAGATGTCTGATCTCTATGAGCAGGCCTCAGATGTTACAAGTGTCGCATCTGTAGTTTGGCTTTCTCTTGCTTCGGTTTTATCCAATAATTGCAGAAAATCAAGTACATTTTTCATTTTCTGCTTGTCTGCTGCAATTCAGGGTGCTTCAACAGCTTCCTCATCTGTTGAAATTGAATGCAAGTATTGAAATACCATGAAGCGATGTGTTTCTTGAGTAGCAACATAAGAATAGCTGATTCCTGTCTCCTACATGTTTTCAAAAGCCGACCCTTTTTACTCAATTTGCTGGTTAGATAGAATGCAAGCATGTCTGGCAAAGGATCGTGAGCCTGTAACCGAAGTGGTTTGATGTTTTTTCTGATTTTTCTTTCTATCTTTACTTTGCCTAGAAAGGTCAATTAGAAATTAGAATATCATCACTTTCTTTTGTTAATTTAGTTAATTGTATAATTTACAAGCAATATGCATATTCTCTTCAAAGTTCTTTTTTGCTTGTAATTATACAAACAACAATATGCATACGCTCTTCAAATTCTTTTGAATTCGTATAAACTGTCATTGATTAACTATAAATGCACGAGCGATGCGCAATTTCCATTTGTGCAAGTATTGTTATAGGCTTATAGTAGTAGACTAGTAGCAAGTCTAGCAACAATGTGTTTTGACACTCTCCTCTAACGTCTCCCTCTGACTCTCTAACGTCCGTCTTCCTCGTCGGCGCCGCCCGGCCACCACACATCTCCGATCACTCTCTCTCTCCCCTACGTGGTATACTCTGTCCTCTCTCCCTCCTCCTCCGATCCCCATCGTCTTTGCAGAGCAACCCCCTCCCCCGTCACTCTCTGTTTTCTGATGCCTTAAGTGATGGATATCTATACATATACAATTAACTAATTTTGCATCTTTCATATAAATTTGGTGTCTTTTTTCTTCTTCTTCTTTGGATGTGTGTGTGTTTGGCATGTGACAATTTTCTTAATGTGTTTTCAGTTTCGTCTGTTCAATCTTCGTTCGCATTATTTGATTCATGCATGTGATTTATGTGAGTATCATAATAAGTAATTTAACCCCCTTTTAGTGGTGTATAATAACTAGTTGTAATTTGTTTTTTTACATGGCCTTTCTGAAAATCTGATCAAGAGATTATATATTTATATACCAATGTCCCAAGTGATTAATAAATGTACCATGTTTGTATCTTTGTTTAAGAATTGTTGATTCACAGTTGTGTAGCGTTTTGTTGACCCTTTTTGCATTTGCTTGCTAATATTTGAGTATCAAAATGTAAGGATGATTCAGAGCTAATATTGCTAGCGATACTGACCTTCCATACCTTAACCTGCTTGTCAATATGTACCTAGTAAGAGTATCTCACATAGTCACATATAGTATTATTTGATTTGCCTTCTCTTTACTCAAATCTCAGGTTATTTAAGTTATTGGTTGGTGGATTTTCTGGCGATTCATTCAGTGAAAAATGACAGGAATGCGTGAACGTGTACCTGCTCATTTGAGAGACAACCCCAATATAAAAAGATGGCTTGATCGGATTGAGGGTGAAGAGGAACTCCCGCCAGACAATTATGGTGTTCGAGGTACCCCACTTGTAGAGGTTTCCTCTGTTAGTATCCATGGCAATGGAACTAATAATTTATTTGATGATGGAGAGCCGTGCCATATTTATGGTGTCGTTCAAGTAGTTAAAGGTGAAGATGTTCTGTTTGAGCTTTACAACCGAGAAGAGAGCGAATCAGAAGTTGTGTCTTTAGGGAGTACTATAACTCTAATAGGCCCATCCATTGGTGCTATCTCCGCTTCTCATGATATTAAGTTGAAGGTGCGTTTGTTGGACAAGCATCGCAAAGTCGAAATCGCTAATAAGGTCATAAAATTGGTGTTCGAGTGGGAAGATCATAGTCAAGTAAGGAAAGGTAGGCAGGTGGAAGGAGAGTTTGGATTTGCTACTGTTTTCTACACCTTTTTTCGATCTACTGTGATGGGTAATGTGAAGATTAAGATGCCTAATGAAGAAGACTGTGCTAATGCAACTTCTTCCAAGATCCAGAAGGATTATTGCCCGTCATGAAAGTATATTTGGATGCTCAAACTCTGATGTCAATGAAGATCGTTTTTCTAGCGTACTTTTGAACAAGGATGAATCGGTGCCTTTGGAGGTGAAGCATGGAGGTCTAATAGACTTGTCGAGAAGTTGGGTTGCTGTTCCATCTTATGGGTCACTCATTGTTGATTTGGAACTATTCGAAAATGGAAGGCTCTTTATTAGGGATGTTGCCAAATTTAAAGCCACACACATGGGAATATGGTCGGAGAACTTGAAGGTGGATCTTCCAGGCCAAAGTTGTGAGATGGAGGTGCGTGTAGAGTGGGTTCATGCTGATGTCTTAGCTTGGAGTCATGTCAATCTCGGTGCATTTTCAAACTTTTTTTATTTCAGTCGGTATGGCGCTGCTCTTATACATTCAGATTATTGCATATAAGCATTAGTATTTTATTGTATTTGTAACATGTGATAGTTGAGCTTTCTCTTTTTGATACTGCTGATTTAGTGGTTGTGTTTGCAACGTCTTTTTCAACTCAAACAGGGCTTTTCAAATACTTTAGGGGGTCCTGATGTTTCAAACTCTTTGGAATTTGGGTTATTGAGGTTTTTATGCATTCATTGAGCTTGTACATATTCAAATATTTGCATTCATCATCGGTTCACAGTGCTTATGTCTGTCCTCAGTAAGCCAATAATTTGAGTTGGCCTTGCAATTCTCCTGATTGAATGCTTTTTCTTTGTCAGAATTAGGTCCCTCCCATTGTAATTCATGCATGTGCATACCCTTGTATCTTGATTTAGTTAGAATTTCCCTTTTTATACCCAAAAACTCGGGTCACAATTTATCTTCCTTCCCTTGCTGTCAGTCTCTTCCTGCCATCCTTCATCTTCCCCTCCTTAACTTCCATACTGTCTGTTAGTTTGTCAGTAGATATTATTCAAGGGATATACCTTGAAGTCTTTTTGAGTCATTGAGCTAGCTGATAGACTCAGTATTGGTTCAGGACTCGAGACCATTCCTAAGTGCATGCACGCATGTTTGAGGTGTGAGGAGAACCAGTGACAACGGTGCGTAACAATTGTGTTTCTGGAACAATCTGTAGAGGAGCATGTTGAATGTTGAGACAGAAAAGGAAATGAGGTTTAATAGTTTATAACTTCAGATATTTGTACACTATCTCTCAATTGTATCTCAATTTTCATTCTTTTTCTTTTGTTTGTATAAAATTTTACGTTGCTGCTTGCTTTAATTTGGAGTCACCAAATGCTTCCTGGTCTCTTCTATGTTATGTTTGATCTATGTTTCATTTGCTAGAGTGACCGGGGTTTAACTGCTGATGTGAATTTATATCATCAGGAAGCAACCATCATGTTTGAAAGTGAGGTATTATGACCCATTAATGGAGGTGTTTTCGGTATATATTGGTCGACCACAGTGCGACAAGCTCCTCAGCCTTTATGGGACAATTACAGTTTTCCCTAGTAAACCAGTATCATGTTTTCTCTTTGATCGAGATATCAGGTCTCCAGAAAATTTACGCCCCATTGACCGAACTCTACCTCTGAAGGCTCCAAATCTGAGTCTTGCTGGATCAAGTATTGGTGTGGAAGTGAATCTCAAGAGTTCAGAAAGTGGATTTGATCTATTTGGCTCTTTTTCTATGGATGAGTCAAAATCGATAATGGGTTGATCATGGTATGACATACCTATTTGCACTGTTATTAGCGGAGACCAAGGGTATGCAGCTATTCATTACACTTTTTTGTCATGTGGGGTATATGCCTCTGTAGAGGTCTCTCTCTTGGAAGATGGGAAGAATTATGTGTTTGCTCGTATTCATGGGAGCCTTGTAGCTGAGTACAAGAATTGGGATTATCCTACATCTTATGACAAAAAATACTTCAGAAGTGTTCTCTTTGATCGTTCAGAAGAGAGTCCGTTTTTGGTTCGAAAAGGTTCAAAGCTGATGCTTACAAAAGATACAGTTGGTGTTCCAGTTGATTCTTCTCTCCGCATAGCTATAGACTTAACTGCACGTCCACTCTGTGGCATGAGGTATCGAGAGCCTGTTCCTTTGTGTGCCATTGCAGAATTCAAGGCTAATATCGAGGGAGAATCTTCTTACCGTGTTGAATCAAAAAACTATTGCGTAGTTATTAAGGTGAAATGGAGGGAAGAATTGTTATGAGGTGAGATTCAGTTTTCATCTTTTTGTGCCTCAATTTGTTCACTAGCTAACTGACTGCCAACAATCATGAAAATACTCATTCTGTTTTGTGCCTGAATTTGTTCACTTGCCTATTGATTCACCTCACTCACAGTTGTTCAAGTGTTTGAAACCTCTTGATGTTACGTTGCTGCTATTTAATGTAGGCATGTGATGTTGGTTTCTACTACCAACAATCATTTAGTGGAGAGGATTCTGGAAGTTAGGGATGACTTTGTTGTTTTTTTATTATTTGTCTTTAAACAGATAAGACAGTTGATTTTTGGCAAGTCAGATTGACATTTCTAGGCTGCTGGAGATTCTATTGGTTTCATAACACGCTCCCCGCATCAAAAAAAAAAAAAAATTAGTCGCCTGAAATTTTGATTAATACTCTGGTGTGGGATGGAGAGAGTACAGCAAGAAGCCTCTATGCTTTTGCATGTTTGTCATTATTTGCTATGCTACGATTATTGTTTTTGTTTCCTGAATTACATACCAACAGCATTGTATTAACTTCTGACATGGTGCTGTGTAGTTTGATGGTCAGTCTGCCAAATTATTCTATGTGGGATTCGGTCATGCTTGCTGGTTGCAGGACTCCAGGTTGAGGTCTGGCTTTCCGCCCATCCTCGCATTATTTATAGACGGAGTAATTGTTTTCGAGGGGGGAAGTGGGGGGTTTTGGTCAGTCTGAATTATGATGGAGTTAGAATTCTCAGAATATTCAAGATGATTAGCATTTTGTTGCTAAACTAGTTATAGACCCGTGCATCGCACGGGTGATATAGTTTTCTTAATATAGAATCTTGGATTTGAAAGATTTCATATATTGTATATAATTTTGGTATCTAGTTTTATCATTTTTTCTTAAAATATAATTTGTAATTTGAGTGTATAATTTTATAGTTTATTGAACTAAATTAAATGGTGTATTCTGAACATAATTAAAACCCCATTCGATGGGGGTGCTCGGCCGCTCGGGGTCCGGATATACATAACCTTACCTATGTTTGAGAAGAAAAAATAAGGTTGTTTTCGAGATTGACCAAAATGCATTGCTAAATTGAATTATTGAATTCTAACAACTTCACCAAAAATAAGAAGTAATGCAAGGTTTTCTTATCCATTTTGCTATAATCCATAATCACCTAAAGCATCTTTTAGTTGATAATAATTTAAACAAATCAAATTTTAATGAAACCTAAACATATTGTGTCTTCTAAACACAAATAGGCCCTGTTCGTTTTCGCAGCTTATTGGCAGCTTATTCAATAAAGCTCAACTTATAAGATAATCTTAACTTTTACAGATAAGCTGTGTTCGTTTTGTCAGCTTATGGAGTCAGCTTACCAAATAAGCTAGCTTATCAAATAATCTCCTATCAATAAGCTTTCTATATTCCAATATTACCCCTACTAAAAATATTATCCCATATAAATGGCAATTATAATTGTCCTTTTATGTCATTTTACATTAATGATCTTCAGCTTCAGCTACTTTATCCGAACACCCTAATTAGATTATCTATTAAGCTTCATCTTAAGCTTAAGCTAACTAATCAGCTTTAGCTACCTGATCAGCTTCAGCTTCAGCTACAACTGGGTTTGCCGAACAGACCTGATTATTTACCATTAAAACATAAAATTAATTTTGTTATAAATTATGGTTTTCTTTCTATTTTTTATGAAATAAGCAGCGAGTAGTGTTACCTGATTGAAATTTAAATTATCTTCTAATCTCATGTTCATATCGCCACTCTTTTTTCAACACATGATGCTATTCGTACACAAAGTGTAACTTATGTATTTGATCCCTACACTCAAATATATTTAATTTAAAAAAATGTTTAAGATGTTTCGAACACAAAAATCCAATTGTATTTATGTCAAACACGATCTCGATCGAAATGACCCATTTTTTCTTCTTAAAAAATGTGTAGGTCAAACAGAAACCAAAATTTAGATAGTATGAAAATGTCAAACCCAAATAGAACAACATAGAAAAAGGTGAACTAAGAACGACTAAGCCACTAATCTCACACTTATTGATAGGTCCATCATAGAGTTTTTTCTTTCATATTATTCATTCCTTTTTTCTATTTTGAGGGGGTATAATTTATTTTCTTATCTAAGAATGAAATATATTTGGATTAATTTTGGACAGGTGGGGTTATGGGGCTTTAAGAATTGTGTTATATCATAGCGTATCACTTTAGCATATGTGGATTTTTATTGTTTTTCCCCTTTCTTTTGAGTAAGTCATGTATGTGTTATATACTATTCAAAAATATGAGTAAAATATAAATTTCTAATTAATTATAAAAAAGAATTGAAACATGTTGGGGTAACATGAAACTCAATTAGACACAATCAGAAAACTGCCAAATCCAAAACGGATGAATGCGGCAAAACATGGACCAGAAATCACTAAACCATTACTAAGCGACTAACCAAACGATTTACCAAGTCTAGTATTGAGTATTATTTCGAGCTTTCATCCCTGCTTTGAGGGTGTATAAAACTTTTAATTTTGCTTAGAGTTTGAGGGTTATAAATTAGATAGTTGGTTTAATTTGAACTTTGGAAAAATGAATTTAATATACTTTAGTTTTTATGATATATAACCATCTATAAATTTAGAATTGCATGTTCTTCTTTTGTCCCTTTCTTTGAAAAAAGTTTTATGATGAAGTATAAAATGTTTGATTCTATTAATTTTATTTTCTTTTAAATAAGACATCCCTTTATTTTCAAAATAATATAAATGTTAGATTACTAAGTTGTCACAAGGCGAGAGCAATTCTTGTTTGATTAATATATATTATATGATAATAGGGCATGTTTTTTTCATCTTCTAAAAACTTATTTACAGTAATGCTAAGTTAAGTTCACTTCAGTTCACCTCTTTTGTTTGATCGCAAAAAGTTGTGACACCGTTATCCATTCGTAATTCAGTTAATAGAAGTTGAAAAGAACATGCCAATAAGTATAAGGCTTTCTTTTTTTCTCTTTTTTTTTAATAAGACATTTATTTGATTTTCATAAGAAATAAATGCTATACTCCACATGGCAAAAGAAATGCCACATGGCAAGAGGTAGGTGATTGCTAGAGCAAACTTTGGTTTAATATATACTATAGATATTTGTGTGCTGTAAATTGTAGTATTACATTTTTTTTTTTAGAACAGTATTACATAACGTGGCTGACTGGCTGTATTCAAGTGCACAATATTGT
>ONZK01003031.1:13295-28345 GCA_900322385.1 Pharnaceum exiguum
AAGGAAAAAAAAACTAATATTTATTGACCTATTCTTTTCAACTTCTATTAACTTAAGTGAATTGAATAAAAATAACTGAACTGAGCTAATTAAAACTAAAGTAAACTAGCCCAAAATGTGTTGAAATAAAACTTTAAGTTTAATTATTTTGACACTGTGTTTTGTTCGTCTATAACAAGCTGAACTGAATTGAACTGAAAATATTTAATGCAGTGACAATTATAATTAAAACTGAATTGAAAGATATTGAATTGAACTAAAAAATCTGAATTGAACTAGATTAAACTGAACTATAACACTATAGACGAACAAAAAACAACATAAATCTACACTTTTATTAAAGGAACTAAACTAAACTAGACCAAAATGTGTTGAAATAAAACTTTAAAAGTTTATTTATTTCGTCACTGTGTTTTGTTCGTCTATGAACTGGAGTGGAAATACTGAAATGAACTGAAAATACTTCATTCAATTAAAATTATAACTAAAACTAAACTAAAAGATACTGAATTAAACTGAAAAATCTGAATTGAAGGAATAAGCTGAACTATAACACTATTGACGAACAAAACACAACATAAATCTATAATAACATTTATTAAAGGGAGAATTGTTGTTACCATTTTCTTAGTCTTACCATGTGACATTAGTCTGACATTTTTAAATCGTGAAAATAAATGATATATTATTTTAAATAAAAAAGAAGAGAAAATTTGACATTTATTGTTCAATAAATAATAGCCGAACTACACTTAAAATAATAAAACTGGAAATTACTAAACTTAAACTTTTGGTTAATTGTTTTTTTGCTTAGTTGTTTTGACACTAAATTACTCATAAAAACCATATTTATGTTAGGCTTTCTATGGAATTATATTGTAAGAAATTTCCAATGGTATAAAAACAAATGAAGAATTATGAATGGACATAGTATCACAAATTTAATTATGTACAATCTACTAAATCAATTGCAAGAAATTTTATCAAAATAAAATATATCATATCCGCGCATGACACGGGCCTCTAACTAGTTATTATAGTGAAAAGAAAGAATGCCAAATGTCTAAAAGCGTAAAGGTAGAATAACATTTTGGGTATTCGAGGTGCTGAAATCATGAGTACGGAAGTAAGAAGTGAGAATCATAAAAAAAAGAAGAAAGAAATTCGTCCTAGGAATCAGTAGACGTTACAAAGAGCTTTTCAACCATATCAATGAATCATACCTAAGCTACTTACTAACTAAAGAAAATATGGAAGACATTTCTCCAGGATCGTGGCTGTCGATTTTCGCCTTAATGGCATAGTTTGTTAGACACTTAACTCAGAATAAGAGGTTGTATAGTTTTGTGAAAATGGAAGATCAAAAAACTGCTTAGCTTGACATTAGCTAAACTATAGTAATAATAATAAAACAAGTTGATATGTCACTCTTGAATTAAATTAAGATTCCTCGTCTAAGGGGCAAACGATCCAAGCACAACAAATTTGTGACTCACTTGAGATTTGGAGCTAATTTTTATTTTTATTATTGAGGGTTTAGAGACTTAGAGCTCTATGCTGGAGCATGGACTAGATTGCATGAGTCAATAATTAAGCCATATGGTTAAGAATGAAAGATATGAAAGATATACTACTACAAGTCTACAAGTCAACCTGCTCATAGGGCCACAGGAGTCAACTGACCAATTATATTAAGACACAAAGCTAGTGAGCTACATTATCTGTGGCAAGTTACTCATTTCTTGGTGTTTTCCTCTGTACTTACTTTCATAGAAGATCAGGCCGCCCATTTTGAACTGTTCCACAACCTCTTATACACGGCAAAAACGATTATGAATACTAAAAACGCTTTGGTTGGTCCAAAATAGAGCTCCTCAACATCTATGTTATAGGTTTCTTTATGTCTTTTTGCTGTCTCCAGTAACATGGCCAGGCAAAGGCTTGTCTATGTTTTCTATGTACTTGCGGTTACTCTGCTAAGTCACCGTTTTACAGGTATAATTGTAACTATCTCATTGTAGAACTACATGAAAACACTTGCAAGTTATTTCCCTACTTCACTTTTTTTGTATGGCTTGTATACAAGGTCGCCTTACGAAACAATTCATTAAGTACTTTGTATAATATTCTTGGTGTTGTTAATTTGATGATCTTTGCAGGACAAGCAAGCACATTTACAATAACAAACCAGTGCGATTACACAGTGTGGCCAGTGGTTCAAGGGAGACTGCAGCACAGTGACAACAGTACCGGATTCGCTCTGCGGAAGGACGAGACTAAGGTCGTAAATGTCTTCGCTGGTTGGACCGGTAGGGTATGGGGACGAACCTTCTGCTCGGATGATAACACTTCTGGAAACTTCACATGTCAAACCGGCGACTGCGGCTCTGCAAACATAAACTGCTCAGGTGGCAGAGGAGTTGGCACAGCACCTGTAACTCTAGCTGAATTTGCTTTGCCGGCAGTGAATATGGAAGATTTCTACGATGTCAGCCTCGTCGATGGGTTCAATGTACCCTTGACTGTGACACCACAGGGAGGCAGCGGACCGAATTGCTCGGTAGCTGGCTGCCCTGTTGATCTGAATAGTAACTGCCCTGCACCATTGCAAGTTCTAAGCAAAAATCGGAGTATGACTGTTGCGTGCAAGAGCGCATGTCTTGCATTTGGAAATGACGATCAGAATCAGTACTGTTGCACCAATAACTCGTCACCTCAGGGATGTCCAATTTCGACCTACACCTTGTATTTTGTGAGGAACTGCCCGAGGGTGTACTCTTACGCATATGATGATGCTTATGGGACAAATGTTTGTAAAATGTCTACCGGATATGCCATCAGGTTCTGTCCTTCACAATCGCCATCACAATCGCCTTCACAATCGCCTGGTAAGGTTACTCAACTTTTAAAATGCTAATAGTCTTGATAATTTCTTACTAGAATAGTAGACTGTACTGTACACTATCAGCTATTCAGCTTCCCTTATATAATGAATGTACATCCATATAGTTTACGAAAGTTCAAACATGAAAATAGATGGGTATCAACATTTTTTTACTGAACAATCTTGTATTTGTAGGGTCAGTACAATCAGTAGCGAAGAGGAATATTGCACTTAAGATTGCTCCAATCGTTGGCGGTGTCGTCGTTGGTTTGCTAGTGTTGTTGGCTGCTATATATGTTTATAGTGCCAAGAAAAGAGCTAAGAGGAACGACCTTGCCATCTTTGAAAGGGGTAGGATTGTAGGAATACTATCAGAACAACCTACAACCACAATTTTTTGTGTTTTTGTATAGTCTTTTCGGTGAAACTTATCAAACTATATATGCAGCTGATGGCGATGATTATACTTTTGAGTCCTTGCAATGCGGCCTAGGCGTGCTTCAAGCTGCAACAGGCAATTTTTCAGAGGACTATAAGATAGGCAAAGGAGGATTCGGTGTTGTATATCGGGTAAGGAAAACTTTTTCTGTGACTAAATATAATGCCTGCAGATGTGCTCAACAATTTGAATGATGTTGTTTAATTTGGTTCCAGGGCACCCTACCAAGTGGAAAACAAATAGCTATAAAGAAACTTCTTACAAAAGGAAAGGCTGAAGAAGAATTTAAGAATGAAATGAAAGTTGTTGCCAAATTACAGCACAGGAACCTTGTCAGGCTTCTGGCATTCTGCTGTGAGGGAGATGAAAGGATACTTGTCTTTGAATATGTTCCAAATAAAAGCCTTGATTATTTCATATTTGGTACGAGACAACACAAATCATATGTCTGAGTGTGAGGCACATTGATGTATATGACTGATGCTGATAATTGATTGCAGATTCTGAAAACCAAGAGAAATTGAACTGGTCCAGCCGCTTCAAAATCATAGTTGGCATTGCTCGAGGGCTACTTTATCTTCACGAAGATTCCCGCTTGAGAATTATTCACCGTGATCTTAAGCCAAGCAATATTTTGCTTGACACAGAAATGAACCCGAAAATTGCAGATTTTGGGATGGCTAGGATTTTTGGGATAAATCAAACTCCTGACCATTTTGGCAGATCTCATGGAATTGGGTAAGCAGTTGATTCTTGTCCCCTAACTCCCCCTATTTTCGGTATCCAAATTTCTGCACAGCAAGTTTTCTGAAATTGCTTTTATATTTTTCATACATGGGAGGGATTGTCTAGTGATGACTAATGCGCAAACTTTCCTTTGGTTCTCTTGTTACAGCCTGCAGGTTTCAGGTGTCGATCAGACCCATCAGAGTACTAGCAAAGCCGGGGGAACTTGGTAAGCATGCAAATTGTGTCACAGTTTTTGTGTTTTCCACCTGCATAGCATTTCTCTATAAGGACTCAAAGTTATGTATTCACATAACCATGCAAAAATTACAGAGCATTGACAAGTGTCAAAAGTAATTTATGCTATTCTACAGGGGCTACATTGCTCCAGAGTATGCTCAAACACGTCGATTCTCGGTCAAGACTGACGTATACAGCTTTGGTGTCCTTGTCCTAGAGATTGTTTGTGGGAAAAGAAACAGTTCTTTTCGCCGATTAGGCCTAGCAGAGGATCTTTTAAGCTATGTGAGCCCTTAATCTCTGATCAATTACTTCTGCCCCTGATGTAAAACAGAAAAAGCTTTGTTTGTTAATATTCCTTAAAATCACTTATGAAACTTTACCGTGTGCAGGCATGGACTCTGTGGAATGCTGGTACGCCATTGGAATTGATGGATGCTACATTAAAAGGTTCATATTCAGAAACTGAAGTCATGAGGTGTATTCACTTGGGCTTGTTATGTGTCCAGAAGGACCCTAGTACTAGGCCTACTATGGCAACTGTGGTGCACATAATGCTCAACGATTCTTCAACCAATGCTTTACCAATGCCTCAGTCACCAGCATTTTTTGGATTCTCTGAGAGTGACAGTCAGTCACATTCTTTGTCAGATCAATTGGAGAACATGTCAGTAAATAAGGTCTCCATCACTCAACTGGACCCCCGATAATCAACTTTGAGAAAGCAATGGATTTCTTGATAATATGAGAATCAGCTGCAGGCTAAATGATCAGACCCTTTTTTTCAAGTGTCTTATCTGCGATCAGGTATGCTCTTAGGATGTGTAGATGAGTAGATCCATCTTGACAGAAAACTAGAAAAATTTCGGAGCCATGATTTCAATGTGCTCAAGTGATCGACTGCTGGTTAAGAAGCAACTAAGAATTGATATTCTTTGAGCTCAATCACATTTTTACAGTGCGTGATATCCCCACAACATTCGACTAAAACACCTGATAAGATGAGCCTTGCTAGGTGGAACTGAATTGATGAAGCTACAATCTGTAAGGATGAGGGTGTGAGTACTTACCCTTATGCATCTTATAGAATGATCTGATGGCATCGATGCCTGTATATTTGGTTTCACCATATTTTGTACATATAACAACATAGCACCAAAGTTTCAGGCCATGGAAAAAAAAGAATCAACCAGAACAACGTCATTGAGTTGTTCACCTATCTTCCTGCTCTTCTGGCACACGTTCAGCATGTGAATAGAAGGAAGCTGAAACATAATGTCCATATATGTATGCACCATTACATTTACAGCAATGACTATTGATTTTCATTCTTTCTTACTCAGTTTTTAGTGCAACTGAAACCTGATAGCTTATACCAATGCATAAAACAATCAAGCAAGAAGCAAGATAAGTATATCCAGGTAACTTCACTCTGTAACTACCTAAAAGTATACAATAAATTTTCAAATGAAATCATAGTATCATACTTAATAAACAACGACATGGCATGACAACAACCTGCTCAATTAGCATATGACATTCCCCCTGCACCTTGTCCTTGTTCTTCCAGGCTTCTTTTTTTTTATATACTAAAAGATCATATGCTATGAGTGCCTTTACATACCCCTAGATGTAAACATAAAACAAGAGCTGAACTTTCCTTTCCACATTATAAGCGGTATATTGAAGGCTGAGTTTGAGATTGCTGTCAACTGCACGAGGCGTATGTCGTAGCTGTGATTTGCTGCATATTTGGAAAGTTCTTCAACGCCTAAAAAAACATAAAAAGTGTAGAAAGCACTTCAATCCAATCCTCAACCCAGGCATAAACTAGAGGAGCTTTCCCTGCTGGGGTTAGGTGTCTATAAGGCAATCCGGCATTTGCTCCACCAAATGTTCTAGTAGTACTTTCTCTTTTTACATAAGAAAAAGGGGAAACAATGCTCTCTGTATAGTTCAATATACAGAATGTTTCTTTATTGTGCATCTTTCCGTTCTCAATGATTTGCTGAGGCTCCTCATTGTAGCTATATGGGTCAAATACACACGAAGGAAAGCCAAGAAAATCGTGAATCAATAGCCTCCCACTGTTGTCATGAAGCTCAGAAATCAACGGATACAAGCATAATCTATGATTCTGTTGGCTCTGCACCCTGATTTTGAAATAGAATTTCCATGATTCCCACTCTCCATACCTCTCTAAAATCCAAGCCTCGAAATAGTCCTCTTCTTCTGTACACCAGCAAGCGCATAAGCGGTGTCCAATATCTGAGACAAAGAAATCAAAACAGGATTTGCTTATGGAACTTGGGAGAGGCACCACACTGAAGGTCTCATATTCAAGATCGAATGCAAACAAGGCCGGACCTCCATCACTATCACCAATGCATATTGTCCAAAACAGTTGCTGACCAACAAGTACAGCTACGTCCTTGAACAAGAAATCAAAGGGGCTAGTCATGAACTCTATATCTTCATGCGCGGAAAGCACATCAATGTGGTCGAGTTTTCTCCAAGTACTGTTCGTCTTCAATGTCAAAACATGGATGACAAACTCCTTTTTTGATGACTTCTTTGTGGAAATCACTAGTATTTTGTAGTCGTCTATCTTTGAGACGTAACCAAATCCCCAGTGTACAGGCCTATATAATAGCTCAGCAAAACCATCAGGACCATCGATGTCACATAGTTCTCGAGTAATAGGGTTCCACAATCGAAAGTCAATTCTTCTCACCAAAATAGCGTAACAAATCAGCCCATGCACCGTACCGACTAAATAGCTATGTTCCTCGAATTCGTGGCTGATTTTATCAATGGACGCCACCAATGCATTAGACTGATCGTTCTTTAGTTTGAAGTCATAGAGCCCGTTTCCAATGTAACGTTCTGTATTTTGGATGAGCAAATGCACTAAGGGGGCATCATTAGTTTTGGATTTAGATTTCCTTAGAATTGCAAAGGGCGTGCTAACAATAAGGGAATTCCATTGCTTTGACACAATTTTAAAGCGAAGGAGTGATTTGGTAGGGAGACGTGGTAGAATATCTGACCTGAGAATATCTTCGGGTAAGTATTTGTGTGCAGATTGAGCAAGATTCTTCGTTGAAGACATTTTTATCTTAGCCTCTTAGGGTTACAACTTACAAGGTTTATGAGCATACCAAAAAAATCCATTCTGATTGAAGTAGTGTTCATATATGCGGAGTATATAGAGGTACGTGGCAAACGGGCTATCGGTTTGGGTTCGGTTTCGCTTTGAGCTAGGACGTTGACCGGTGAATCGGGTTCATTTCGGTTCGTTTCGAGTTCGGGTTGCCAATTTCGTGTTAAATTCGGTTCGGGTTGGGTCGGTTTCGGTTCGGGTTAATTCGGGTTTGGTACCATATCAATTATTTTTTACCCCGACAATGTAAGTTGTTAAATATAAGTATATAACTAAAAAATTAAAGTTTCTTCTAATTGAAATATGTTTTAATTGTTTAAATTTGTTATTAGCGTACATTTCATGATAACAAAGATAATTAATCGGGTTTATTCGAGTTCGGTTCGGGTTTATAAACGGTTCAGTTCGGATTCGGTTCGGGTTTCGGGTTGGATATTGGTTGCCTATTCGGGTCACTAAATGGGTTCGGTTTGGGTTATTCGGTTCATGTTGAAACGGCCCGGCCTAATTTGACACCTCTAATAGTATATGTATAGAAGAAATGAGAAAACAAAAGAGAACTTTTCGGATAGCAGCCTACAAGAGTACAAGCCCATACGTCCCTCGTTTGTTTTAATTTAACAAGGCCCGTTTGAGAACCGAAGGGCTATAGGCTATAGCCCATCTTCACCTAGCTAGCTATTTCCTTTTTCATATAAGAGGACGCCTAACAGTTTTTCTTTTTTCGGAAAAAGTTTGAGAGAACCCATTTCACACAAAAAGTTTGAGAGAACCCTTTAAATTTAAGAGGATTTGATAAGACTACATATTACTATTAAGGCCATGACTGAATTTAATTTAAGATGAATTTTATTAGGCGAAGAGGCGGAGATGGTGGTAATGAAGAAGAAAAAAGAGAGGGGGAGGGGAATGATTACTCCAAAATTAGAGGATTGATTAGTCCATTTGATAAAGGGAAAAATGATTACTCTCTCCACTCCACTTTCTTCCGTTGAACACTTGCCCTAACCATCATCTTTTTTTATATTCTTCTATTTTTACCGGAGACTTCTGAGATTTATTCCAGAGGCCCCAAGTTCGAGCCTCCTTAGGGCCACTGGAGGTTTTACCGGTTGTTAACTTCAGGCCCATGGGATTAGTTAGGCGAAGCCTAGATACCCATGTTATCTATAAAAAATTTATATTCTTCTATTTTTCATACCCATTAATTACTCCTTAAATAATTACCCCTAATTCTGAACCCAAAAAATTTACTTTCTTTTCAGTAAACTCATCTCTCCCGATTTTTCAAATCGGGATAAGGCTGCGTACGTATATCAGGCTCCCTGAGTACCCCATTTGAGATGAGATTATACTGGTACTGTTGTTGTTTTCAGTGAACTCATCTCTAAAATAGTCCATAATTAGTTGTAATAGTGTTAGGATGGATAAGTTCCCAAAAAAGTATTTCCAGGTCAAACAAATACCAAATGAACCAAATGATTACAGAAGCTAAGGGGATGCATTATTAGCTGGAAAAGGTAGTGGCTAGGCTTATAAAAAGTCTTGCAATGTAATCACAACAAATCGTTATATATGAGTCTGCGTATTAATGACCCTGTGGGTAATCATTAATTACCCCTCGGGTAAATAATAATGAGCTTTCGCATAAATAATAGTAACTCCTCTCACCCAGTTTCATATATGAAACGAGTTATACAAATTTTTCTCCAATATAAACATAACTTGGTAGCTATGTGACACGGAGAAGTCTTTTTTTGCCAATAACGAACTGGTAAATGAAATTACGTGAGAATTGAAATAAGTGTTTAGGGGGTCTAAGAAGCCACACAGTACACCATTCTCTCTATACAGTACTCTTTTTCACAAATTTTCCATAATATATCCTTCACTCTGAAAATGAAAAAATGAAAAAAAGTAGTTCTCTCTCTATGATATACAGATCAACTTAACTTCGTTGAACCTGAAAAAAAAAATTATATCAATTGCGAAACATGAATTTATACTGGTGAATTAGAAGTTATCGTACTAGGTTAGTAGCTAGGTTTGGTACAATCTACTGCAATAATTTTTAGTGCTCGTAAAGTCGGAACTCGCAAGTACTCTGTTGTTTCTATTTGTCGGCCTTCGTCATCTAGCCATGTCTAGCAATTGGTTCTTGAAAATTGACATTGTGAAGAATAAAGATTAATTTAATAGGAGTTTATTTACTACTGTACCAAACTGATCAATTCTCCGCCATGCGCTAGCCTAGTAGATAGCCACCCAAACTGATGCCACTGCCACCTCCTCAGCACTCCACGCTACTGCCACTTCCCCTCTTCAGCCTTACTCGATCCATGGCGTACGTCGGAGTGAGATCTAACTCCTTCCAAAATGAAGAAAGGGTATGGGGGACTGGGGGTATTAAGAGAGAAGACAGATTTTAGGGGAAGCGGGTGGTTTTTTCAGAAGTAAAATGACAGGGACAAAATTGTTTAAAAGTGTACTGCGGAGAGAAATGTGTATTGCATGAACAAACTCCGTTCTTTTATGATTAGTCATTAGTCATAATTGTATACTTAGTCATAAATGTCATTAGTCATTCCCTTTATGATTAGTTAAAACTCCATACAGTGTAATCGTACACCCGGTGTACCAATTTGTATAATGAGAAAAAATTTGTTTAAACTCTTTTTATATAGTATAAGATTACTTAGTGAAAGGTTCATTTTTAGTTTGTTTCGCTGGAGTGTGTACTTTGAATAAAATACCATTATCGAAGGAAAATTCCCTCGTCAAAAGTACAATGCGACTGCTATAATCGATGAACAGTTGCACACCGCCAATTATGTCCAAAACTAATAAATGTTCATTGGGCTTGATAGCCATGGCAATATTACACTCTAACTACCTGAAAGTTTGCACAAATTGAAAGACAATAACAAAAACGCACTGCTTATTAATCAATCTACTAAAGGATATACACCACCTTGTTCTTGCTCTTTTAACACTATCTGATTTTGGTGTCCCACAATGGTGTGGCACTTTGTATACCACTCTAATCTCAACCGTCTATGGTTTATTATTGGATTAAAAGAAAATAAATTAACAAATCACGAATGGCTGAGATTGGAGTATGTTACGAATTGGTACACCGTTTGGGACACCAAAGCTCCTCTGGGATCGGAGTGTCTATGTCAAAGCACTTAGATGAGATGGACTCACCTATCCATAATATAGTTGCCGTACAGGACCTCGACCCTCGGGTCTGAGGTGCAGCAAAGGGTCTTTGGCATGGTTCTTTTTGGCTCCACGAATTGCTCTTTTACCACTTGCTCTTGCTACGTAAGTAAAAGGGGAAACAAAGCTCTCTGTATAGCTTAATACACCGAATGTTGATCCTTTATAGGGCAATTTTATCACTTGAATGCTTTGCTGAGGCTTCTCATGGTTTCCATCTGGGTTGAAAACAATCCAACGCGGTCCACCGGTAAAATTGTGAATCAAAAGCCTGCCACTGTTGTCATTAAGCTGAAAAATCTTTGGATACAAATATAACCCGTCGTTATAATAATCCCATTGTTCCACCTTTAGTACACTGATTTTGAAATAGAATTTCCATGATTCCCACTCTCCATACCTCTCTAAAATCCAAGCCTCCAAATAAGGCTCATCTTTTTTACACAAGCATGCGCATAAGCGGTGTCCAATGTCTGAGACGAAGAAATTTCGATAGGGTTTTCTGAAGGAATTTGGGAGAGGCACCATACTGAAGGTCTCATATTCAAGATCGAACGCTAACAAGGCTGGACCTCCATCAATGTGTAATCTCCAAAACAGTTGCTCACCAACAAGCACAGCTACATCCTTCAACAAGAACTCAAAGGGGCTACTCATGAACTTTATCTTTTCTTGCGCAGGAAACACATCAATGTGGTCGAGTTTTCTCCAAGTGTTCGTTTTCAATGTCAAAACATGGATGACAAACTTCTTGTTTGGTGACTTCAACCTTTTAGAAATCACTAGTATTTTAAAGTCGTCTATTGATGAGACGTAACCAAATCCCCAGTGCACAGGCTTATAGAGTTCAGTAAACCCACCGGGACCATCGATCTTGCATAGCTCTCGAGTGGTAGGGTTCCAAAGTCGAAAGTCGATTGTTGTTACAAGGACGGCGCAACAAATCAGCCCATGTACCATACCAACAAGGCAGGTGAATGTTTCAAATTTCTGGCTCATATAACCAAGGGACGACGCTATTTCTAGTTGATTGTTCTGATCGTTTTGAACTTTGAACTCATATAGCCCGTTGCCGATGTATCGTTCGGCAGTTTGGGTTAATAAATGTACTAAGGGTACATCTTTACTGCGCCTGTGTTTGGCGAAAGACGGGTTCGTGATATGAGAATACCACAGCTTTGAGACTGATTTGAAACGAACGAGAGACTTTGTAGGGAGACGCGGTAGGATATCCGATGTGATAACATCTTCGGGTAAACAATGGTTTGCTGAACTTGCTAGTCTTTTTGATCTTCGCATGATTTGCTTAGGGTTTATGATCGAGTGTTCTATGATGAGTCGGTTTATGTCTCTACTTGTCACTTCCCAACACTTCTCGCACACGATGTGACAAGGCCCACTTGATAACTTAGCCTTGTTCCTGATCCTTTAATTAAAAGGACGTGGTTAAGAGCCCAACATTCTTAATTTTACAGTAATCATATTCATGGGCTTCCTAACCTTTATAAGTTAATATATCAACGCTAATGATCTGGGTCAAGTACGGCCTAAGAGGTATGATCAGGTATGATGGGAAGAACATAAATTGAGTTTTGATTATGGTGATTCATCGATTGTTTGGTCTCCTTGTTCTTATCTTGGAATTAAGCAAAACATACAAAGTTCCTCCTGCTTTGCTAGTACTTAGATGAGCTTGATCCGCACTTGAATTCTGTGACCTGCAAAAGTGACTGCACACGAAATATTAGACATTTCCCTTGTATAGAAAAACTTCTTAGGTGCTTCAGTACCTGTCAATTAAATTCCCAAATAATACTTCTCGACCAATTGCTTCAATGATTTTAAGGCAGGATGCCCAATTCAATTGTTCTTGCTCTTCAGAGTCTGCAGTAGTTCACAAGTTGAGCCAGTAATTTGAAAGAAATGTGCTTGGCCTCAAAGCAAAGTAATTGATGTTTTAAAGTCTGGAAACTGCATGCCATACAAGTAGCTTCAATTTGGAACACACTAAAAAAACAAACAGCCTCTCGGCTCCATCTAAGCAAAATGCCAGTAGCCTCACCAGATTTCTGTGCTGAAGTTTAGCGACGACTTTCATCTCATTCTTGAATTCCCCTTCACCTTGTCCAAATTAAACTGCGTCAGCAGCTCCTTGATTGCTATATTTTGCCCATTAGGTTTTTTTCAGAACGATCAACCATAACTTTGAACACATTCTAGTTGAGGACCTCTGTAAATTACGAGCTGTGCTGAATTTTGCGATTTATAAGAGCTCAAATTCAAAGTTTTAAACATATATAAGTACATCGAGTATAGTTGATAACTGTTTTACCCTGTAGACAACGCCATATCCCCCTCTTCCTATCCTGTTGTCCCCGGCCTGAAATAATTTGTGTATCGAAAAGTTTTTTATTTATTTAACATATATCAGTATATTGAAAATTTGTGTCGCTTTATATGGTATTTACATCCACCAAAAGTTATCTTGGCTCCAGTCTGTGTTTAGCAAGAGTGAACTTGATCTCTATGTCAATAGCAGTACAATGTACTGTGCACATCATCTTGTTAATTAAGTTCAATCCCCTAAGGTGCGTCGCTCACAGGGGCACAGTGAATAATCTTCTACAGTTCTACACGAGTATATATAGTGGCGGAGAGCAAGATTCCTATCTAGAACCGAAACATGGAAACATTGGATAAAGTTAACATCTGTTCAAACAAGGCTAAAGACACGGACGATTAGATGCAAATGTCATCATCAAAAAAAAAAAAATGACAGTCTGCAGCAATGAAACTGCACCAACATAAATCTCCGATCCTTGGTCCATAATCTCAGAACTGAAGCACACTTATAAGTTGCTAACAGGCAGTCAGGCAGATGATAACTGGAAAAGAGAGAAACCAACCTTACATTGCAGGAAGCATATATAATATTATATAATTACATATATATAGGAATATCATTCATGATCAGGAACGAAGAACCATACATGTTTAGACAAAGTTCTTGTCATTTACTGAGACCATCGTTCTTAGGAGCCTTGGCTGAAACGTCCATGGTGATGTTTTTGGCAATCTTGGTTCTTTCTTGATCTTTCTATATGCTGCTGACTTCTCAATGCCTAAGAAATGTTATTTTGAGAATTCAGCAGTCTAGCCGCAAGAAGAGGATTTGTCAAAAGTAGGAAAACTACAATATAATGTCCGCTTTTATATCCCTCAGTTTCCTAACTATTTTTTCACTGATGATTAACTTCTCTTCTGTCCCTTTAATTTCTGAGACCAGAAATAAAAAAGCACCAGTGGGCGTTGGCAGCTGTGCCCGTATTGGCAAGATTAGAAGCTACTCTAAAGCCTGGCAGCAAAGTTTTAAATTTAACAAAAAAGAAACAGAAATATAGAACAGGACAAGCAGAAGATACTAAGATAGGCTGATAAAGCAAGACTTTCGTCTGACCTGTACCAGATTTCAATCAATTTCCCACAGAAACCCTGGTTTTTAAAATCTCTCCACTAACATGATATGTGATAGCATATCCATGAACACAAATAATCCTAAGAGTTTGATCAAAAGCTAATTACTCACAACACAACCACAAATGTGCATGTTAACAGTTAAGCATCTAATAAGTTACTGTTACGAGGATGACAGTAGATAGAGATTCAAGTATCAGGTTTCAATCACGAGCTCAAGACAATTCATGCTTCCTATTTGTGGGTGCCTTACATCTTCAGCAGCGATTCTGTGAGATGGCAAAACAAGAAAGAAGCCATCAGCATACATGTAAATTTAGCATGGAACCAGTAAATGAATATATCATTAAAACGGTAAATTCCATGCCAACTATCAATGGATGTTAATTAGTGAAATTCACAAGTTTAAATATAGAAGCCAAATGGATTTTGAACCATAATGGATTACAACCAGTGTCTGCAAAATTGTTGGAAAGGAATTTAAAAGATTCCAGAAAAAGAAAGAAACCGAGGAACACAACTGCTATGTTTACACAATATAAACACCATAGAAGCAAACAGAAAGCAAAGTACTTCTAACTGTTGTTCAAATGCAAAAGGTCTTGGTTGGAGGTGTGGCCTTTCATTTTCTTCTTTGTTCATGAAATACTTTTGTCCCACATTGGTGGTGGAAGGGTCATTTGTAGTCTTTATATATTACACTACTCCAACCTATTGTCAAGAGAGTTCCCCCCCTTATGCATGATGAGGGAGAGCATGGCATCCCTGCGCGCACGCCGCCGCCGTCTGGCCGGCTCGGCTCGTGATACGTGCGCGGTGTGTTGCGAAATTTTTGGGCCGGGTCGGTTCTAAGTGTCCAGTTTTTATGAGACTCGTAGTTTCCGAAACCCACTTTTGTTTTC
>ONZK01003034.1:23581-33786 GCA_900322385.1 Pharnaceum exiguum
AGCAAACCTAACTAAAGCTGGAGCTGATTAGTTAGCTTAAACTTCAGGTGAAGTTTAATAAATAATATAATTAAAGTGTTCGGATGAAGTAGATGAAACTGAAACTGATTAATGTAAAATGACATAAAAAGACAATTGTAATTGTTAATTAGGCTTAAGATACGTCACTTTTTTTAAAATTTCAGTTTACTTCTTTTCACAATAGAATTCAATTTAGAGTGGGAGTTTTCATTCTAATTTTAATTTTATGTGATTTCAATTTAATTCGGTGCTACATATCACAACTCAACATTAAGAACATAGTTGCCAAAGTTCCTTTGAAAAAAGACTTCTACAAACGATGAAAATATTTTTTAAAAAAGGAGTTCATTTAAGATATGAAAATAATTAGTATAATTTTAAAAAAAAAGACAATACTAAAATAAATTACTTATAATCCTAATAAAAAAACTTCACATTTGCACTATGATGCTAAAATTGTTGAAAATTACTCACGACGTTTGGATTTGAATGCTATTTGACTTTTTTTGGCTAAACAAAAACAATTATTTAGGATATTAAAATAATGTTCCGCCTTCAACAAATGAAGAGAAAATAAAACTTAGACCGTGCAACGCACGGGCAGAAAATCTAGTACATCAATAAAAGGCTCTCTCATTTCATCATCTCTTATGAGATTAGTCTCTTATGAGACTTTATATTGTTATGATCTTATGATCATATAGTTTTCTATTCATAAAATTCATTGAATTTTACATGTGGTGGTATAAGAGTTAATAGGAGTATGTAACATTTATAGCCCTATATTTGGTGTCTTTAATTATGTACAATAACTTTTTCTTTATTAAGATGCAAAATTTTATTTTTTTGTTAAGAACCAGGTGGTTTAGTACATTTCAATATATCGAGTAAAGTCATTTTATGCCAAGTCCTACACCCCCGGACCAATTTTCGATCCAAAAACGATCATCGAAGTCATATTGTTGCAAAAAAAACTAGACTATCTACAACCTTATTTCCTAGCCTACGAACATACGAAAAACAAATAAAATTAAAAGAAATTGAAAGGAAAAGGATGTCTTCAATGACAAAAACTTCGGGAGACTTCGGGATGACCCTCTTCTTAATCTTGGTGATGAGACTTTCTGCCACGATGCTTTGTAACAAGTGTTCAAGCTAAGGCTAGTCGTAGGTAAAAAAGATGAAGAGTATTAGAGCCACCTATCGTTAATTAGACACAAATCGAGGCTATACCCCATGTAGCTTACCAAAAAGAAAAAAAAGTAAGGACCCAAATCTAAAAAAAAAAAGAATGCAAATCACACTCTATGGACTGTCATATATTCCAAATTTGATTGGGAAATAAACTAGCTTGAAGCATATCTTCTAATTCTAACTTAAAAAGTGAAAAGCAAGAATATATTACTAAAAAGAAAGAAAGAATACAAGTTACGACAAAGAAGGAATAAAAGAAAAAAATAATCAAGTAATAATATACTTTTCATCAAAAAATTAAAGTAATAATATACTTTATAAACGGCATACCATAAACCTAGATAGTCCTATCTTGTACCCAAGTTGCAATAATATATATGTTCCATCTATCAGCGGCATACCAAAAACCTGGATAGTCCTATCTTATACCCAAGTTGCTTAACATCGTGTTGAACTTGTTGTCTATACTCTCTAAAGCTGAACTTCTTGTACATCGAAGGCTCCTCGAAACTTTGTATGACAACATCGTATGATGGACAAAGGAAATAAGCCGTCGAAAATCTCTCAAGTTTTCGGTTAGCCACAACACGATGCTCCACACTTCTATAGACGCCATTACTCCATGCCTAACAAGCAATGGAAATTTTGACATAATGTAAATTAGCTAAGATTTCATAGAGGAAGTCATGGATACTAGTAATAATTTATACATAGCAAGATTACCTGAAACAAATCCCCGATATTGACTATAAGAGCTTCACGATTAGGCTTTACCGCGACCCATTTCCCATCCTTAACTAATTGTAGACCTCCCACTTGGTCTTGATGCAAAATTGTTAGAAAATCACTATCTGTATGAGGCATCAAACCAAACATTTGAGCATATTTAGGACATGGAGGGTATCTATTCATTCTGAGATAGCTAGTGCTTGGCAAACAAGTCTTATCATCAAAAAGTATTGATTGATCATTCCCCAAGTTCTCTGCTAGAATATTTGCCAAATTACACGCTAATTCTGAGATAGTGGTTGCGAACTGTCTCACAACTGAGCTGAAAACACAAAATTGACGCAAGTCAATGTAACATCTAATTGATGACGGATCCAATAACCATATTCATATGGTGCGAATAAATATCTAAATAATGCTTCATAAAATTTGATCTTAAAAAATAAACCAAATATCATATGGTTCAAAAAAAATCTAAACTTTATTCATAACATCTAAACTTTTTGAATTGAATCGGTTCCTACCATGGGAAACGGGCTTGAATCGTATATCGGTAACCTTCGCGTAAATATAATCGTCTATACTTTCTAACGTTGGAGCACTTCGATTTCCAGCGACCCAACGGCGGCCGAGTCATTTATGGGTCGAATATTAAGGGCAGAGTAGTTCATACTTTTAGGGTTGTTTTTGGGTCGGGTCTTTTAGGTGTCAAGCGGATTCGGGGTCGATTCAACTTGTCAAGAAAATATAAAAAATTAATAAATTTGAATAAAGAATATAAAAAACTAATAAAATCATTAAGTAAATATATATTATTTAATTAGTTAACATATTATAATTTATATACTTTTATTAATAGGTTAAATGATTTTGGGTCAAATCGGGTTTTGGATCGAAATCCCTTGACCTAGATCCAAAAAATCAAGTTCGGGGTCAAATCTTCAGATGTGGTTAGACTTTGACAGATCTACTAGTCAGCATCATCAAGTCACCTCCAATATGTTTTGATCATTTTAATTTATCTCAACAAATTTATTTATTTTCACCTCATTTGGTCTCATAAATAAAATTATAAACTTCTCGTATTAAATAATGAGTAACTCACAGTCCGCAGCCCATATATTATAATTACTTGCTTGGTACATAACCTTTATTAGCATGAGTAGTTAGCTTTAAGTGATTATGGATTATAGGAAAATGGCTACAAAACCTTCTACTACTTCTTATTTTTACTGAAGTCATTCGAAGTCAATACTTCAATGGAGCAATGAAAATGTCAATCTTGGAAACAACCTCTCTATTTTCTTAAACAGGGGTAATGTTGCGTACATCCTAACCCCAACCACCCCATTAAATGGGGATTTACACTCGGTTGTTGTTGTTGTTGTTGTTGCTGTTGTTGCTGTTGTTGTAGTTAGCGGTTGTGTTGTAAGAGTAGTTTTGACAATGTCAAATTACTATTGAACTTGTTTGGTAAGCAAAGCATATTATCCAAAAATGCCCAAAAATGCTTTTCAAGAAAATGTTGTTGGGGATAGCATTTTGAAAAGCATTTTCACTATTTATTAGTATTTTGTACTATAAAATTACAAACTGCTAATTGTAAACTACTAACTGCTATTACTAGTCAAAACTCAAAACTGCTCCTCTTAGAGCACCCCCATTGGTGGCCATTTTGAAGTGCCCACCATATGGGACAAAAAGAAAAAGTGTACAAAATAAAGATAAATTGGAGAATTGGCCATGGCCGATGGGTTTCTTTTTGCTTTTCTTTAATTTTCTCTTCAATTCATCCACTCATACATTGCCACTTGTCTGATTCTGATTAGTCCTATAATTATATTTGTTTGGAAACTTTAAATGCTTATATTTAAAAAAATAAACAATAAAAAAATAAAAAAATTATATGAGCAGTTATATTTTTCCAAGGTCTATGTATAGAGACCCAATTTGCCATACTTTCTCACAACTCATATTTTATCAATCTCTCATTACATTTTTGCTGTATTTCCTCATTTCTAACTAGTATTATTAAGTATTATTTAACATCCAATTTAAAAAAAATAATATTGAAATATAATTTTTATAAGTGGTGGCCACTCATGGCCATGGTCTCCAATGGGGATGTAAATGTGCAAAATGGCCATGGCCATCAAAAATATGATGTGGAAGTAAAAAGTAATAATTTTATATGTTGGTGGCCAAAATGGCCATGACCACCAATGGGGGTGCTCTTAACTGCTCATACTTTCCTTCAAACAAGGTCATAAGGCACTCATAGCCTATTGCAAATAAATATGTTGTCATTTTCCTTCCCTACATGATACAGTATTTTATCCGATCTAGAGAGAATACCCTTTAGTCAAACATAGCTCCTTGCATTCGTCTTGGAGATGGTTTGCCCGGGTTGGACATACTAACATGACCATGTGAAGTTGTGAACTATTGCTAACACTGTGTCCTTCGATCTTATGACCAGACCAACATGTGCAAATATTCTTGCCACCACCTTAAAAGCTAACAATTCAATACACATACCGGCCATTATACTTTCTGTCCTCAAGAATAAGATATGAAACAAGTCTACAACAATGATTTGACTTTTGAACCGGATCGATAATATAGGTCAAAAATAATGAGCAAGTTGTTATGATAAGTTGCTCTACAGTCTACACTGTTAATTGTGTTTCTTTTGCCATTTGAAACGAAAGAAAAATAATCTGTCTTGTCTATTTGAATAGTGTTAATTCCTCTGTTTCAACTTTCATAAAATTTGGGGCACCCCTCAGCCATCGCACCAATGGAGATGGTATTGGCCTAGAAGTGTTTTTCTGTTGTTTTTCCTCACTGCTCTTGTATATCACGAATTAACTGTCCAAAGGTTTTATGTCTCTTTAAAGAAAAAATTGTACAAAACTCCCCCGATTTTTACCAATTTTGTACCGAACTCCCTTAAACTTTATTTTTTTTAAGAAACTCCCTTACATTTTGTTGACCTTTGTAAAAACAAAAAGTAAAAATTCTAATTTGATACTTGATACTCTTAATTTAATCATTATGGAGTAATTTATACTTTTAATGTGTTGTTGGAAAGAAAAGAAGAATAAATATAAACAAAATTTATTTTTGAGGAGAAATTTGGAAGTAAAAAAAATTAATGATTTTGTTTTTATAATATGTAGTTACAAGTTGTTCATAAAAGATACTTATAACAGAAAAAATTAACTATTACTCATAGATCTCACCTCTACTCAAAGTCGCCCAACTATGGAACTACTTAAGGGTAAAGATTGTCCATGCAACTTCAGTGAGTTGTAAGTTGCAACCAAAGTTGCATAAAAATTGTTGTTTCAACTTTGTCTCTATAAATGTGCATCTATTATCATTGGTTTAGTTATTAAAAAACTCCTAAAAATTAATTCACAAGTAAATAAATTCCTATGTAAATATAGTTCAAATATAATGAGCATAAGTTTGAAGGAGTTGTAAGATAGTTATAAGAAAGTTGGAACAAAGTTATATGGTTGATGTAAAAGTGGAAATGAGTTACAAAGGACATGTAACTGGATGTAAGATATATGAAATGCTAAAAAGTTTGTGTACTCTTCACCCTAGTAAACAACCAATAAGCTAGGTTAGCTGTTTAGTTAACTCTTAACCAATTGTAAATCGGGGTAATGCTGCGTACATCAGGCTCCCTCAGTACCCCATCAAGGATGAGACACACTGTGATGTTGTTGTTGTTTTTAACCAATTGTGAATTAGTTTCTCGGCACGTTCAATAATTGATTGAGTGCTTGAATACTTGTCACGCCAACTGCAGTAATTAACACTCTATTTGGACACAAATTTTTCTACTATATTTGGAACGTTATGTCGGCATTTCGAGCTGATTTGATTTTTTGCCTTATTGGTCCACAAGCTAAATATCAGTTGTCATTCGGGATCCCTCGTCATTGGCATGCCCTCGTCATTGATGCTGGATAATTCATGCCTATCCTAGGCTCCTAGCGCGATCCTTTTGTAGCTTGTAAAAATGTCAAATTAGGAAAAGTTTCTAATCGGGTAATATTCGGTGGCAAAAGGAAACTTACGTTTAATCATTTGTTGCATGTCAAATCGAAATTTAGGTTGAGAACTTGAGATGCATGTCGATGAAAAATTAATTTATACCGCTTTAAAAAATTTATAAAACGAATTTATATGTGCAATTAGATGAATCAATGTAGACAAAAATAGGTTAATAAGTAAGTTTGAGGCTATTCTTTGTTCATCTGTAATGTTATAGTTTGTTTTTTTAATTATATTTTTTTTCAGTTTAGCTTAGTATATTTTAGTTTAGTTCAATTCAATTTAAATTATAATATTAACTGTATTTTTTTCAGGTCAATATTTTTTAGCTCAGTTCGGTTTTTCCCATGTCAATTCTTAGGGCATGTACTTTACAACTTCAGTTCAGTTCGATTCAGTTTCATTCGGTTCAACATGGTTTTTTGTTCAATTTAGTTCAGTTTTTCACAGTTCGGCTCGTAACTTGATAATGTAATAAGTTTTGATTCTGATATCCATTCGTAATTATTAGTATACCTTCGGAAAGGTCTCACCATATAGTTTAATAAACGTACAATATTGATGGGCTTTGACAAGTGATTGAGTGTTAAAACAATCAAACCTAGTTTATTTTTTTTCCAATTAAGTTTAGTTCCATTGAATTCAGTTCATCTCTAAAGAATAACCTTAGCAAACCTTCATAAACCTTTTTTTTTTTCATCAGTGACATCCTTGCATCACGAAACAGGTTTTTTTCACGCAAATCTTTCTATAATAAGGGAAAGGCTGAAATCAACCACAACTAGTGAGTGGTCATCCACTCAGTTGGAATAAATTGGTCAATTAATTTTTTTTCCAAAAGTGTCTTCAAAAGTGATAATATTTTTTTTTGTATGCTTTTCATATTAGGGATGTTTAATTTGCATAATTACTTTTAAAGGTGCATATGGGTTCCAAAATCTTAACGCATATTTGTTGTCCGTAGTATTTTCCTTTAATTTTCTTCATTAGAAAATTATTTACGTTTTCAAACTTTTAATTTGAAGAATTTGAAAGTATACATAACATCAAAATTCATATTAAATAAGATATTATATATATTTGTAATTAAGAAAATTCAAATGCATGTTTTATTATTAAGCTATATTTCCTCATAAAATTGATATAATAAAAGATAACAATATCCTCTTGGTTTACATCAAGCAACTAGAATAGAACAATTTTTTTTTGGAAAATTAGACAAAAAAGATGAGCTCATAAAACTAATTATAATTTAAAATATGAGATATTTACAAAATAAAAACATAGTAAAATCGGAATTAATTGAATTGAAATGGCAGAACATTAAAAAATAAATATAATAAAAAAAGCAAGTCGAAAAAATTAAACTGAATTGAACATGTGAGTTGTAACACTATAGACATATTAAACACATTCTAAAGCGATCAAATCTTTACTACCAACCTTGCATCTCTATTCTGAAACTGTAAGATTGATTCACACCAAACAAAACCGATTCTAGTTCAAAATTAAGGTCATGTTCGTTTCGCACCTTTTGGGCAACTTATTTAATAATCTTACACTCAGCTTGTAAAATAAGCTTAACTTTTGCAAATAAACTGTCTTCGTTTTGTCATCTTATAGAGACAGATTTCGAATAAGCTAGCTTATGTGGTAACCTGAATGAGTCAGCTTATCAGATAATCTCCTATCAATAAGTTTTCTATATTTCAATATTACCCATACTAAAAATATTACTCCTTATAATTAAAAATTACAATTACCCTTTTTTGTCATTTTACATTCATCACTTTCAGCTTCAACTATTTCATGTGAACACCCTAATTAGATTATCTATTAAGTTTAAACTTCAGCTCCATCTTCAACTTCATCTAGGTTTGGCGAACAGACTCTAAAGCTTCCTTCTACAATTTAGACAAAAAATAACTGCCTTTTACATTAAATAATTTATCAAATGAAAGTTAATTAGCAATTGTATTGAAACATAAATTGTCCCCTTCAATATGAGACTAGTCACATGTAGAGTTACCCAACAATAATTACTCCGTTTCTTGTTGTTTTATTTAAGGATTTCATTTTGGGGCGTTTCTTTATGATATTTTTTGGATTATATTGACCATCTTACCCCTCTTATTTATATACGTACATACCACACCACTATTTTCACTTTCACTCCCCACTTGTTGGGAATAAAAGAGTCTTTTTTTACATGTAATATAACATTTCTTAAAATTTATACAATAATCAAAGGAAAAAAAAAAGGAGAAAGCATGGTTAAGAATAGAAAATTAGTATTTGATCAAAAAAGAATAGAAAAATAGTAGCTAGGAGAATATATTGTAAATTGGTGCGTACCTGAGGTTGTTGGCGTTAAGTTTGTTATTATAATTTCCATTGTCAACACCAGGAGCAGAAATATCAGTCAAGGGAATGTGAAATGCTTCTGACCAAGATAACTGTCTAAGGCAAGTAGCTGTCGGTGTGCCCCAACGGTAGCTCCCTGGAGAAAGACAAAGGTTCATACATTGGTTCCTCCTCTTCTTGTCAAATGGTTCCCTAAACGCCTTAACTTGCTCCCTTCTCATTTCATCCAAAATTTCTTGTGAAATTCCATGGTTCACCACCTGAAAAAATCCCCACTCCTTTGACGCCTTGGCGATCTCGTTCTTGCAACTTTCTCTGCAGTCTCTATCCGAGGCCGCCAGTCGCCCTAGGTCGATTAGGGGCAGCTCACTTTCTTCTACTGCGGCCGTACTCGAAATGGCACTTTGTGGTGTCATGGAGTGCTTTAGGAAGAGCTCTTTGTATGTGTCTTCGAATGGCGGTTCCGGGTTGTGATCCATGAGAATTTAAATGCCAACTTTAGAGAAATTGAAGAAGATGGATAAAATGAGATAAAATGTTATGTATGTTTCTTGATGACCTTGATCAAAATGCCAACTTTCGAGAGATTGAAGGGGATAAAATGAGATAAAATTTTATGTGCCCAGATCGAGCGTAACGGTTCGATTATTTCATATAGGAAGTTATGACTTATATATGAAGAGTTGCATGCAAGTTAATTTATCTGGTATATATATAGGAAAGGAAAGAGCGAAGAGGGTTTTATAGCCTTTGAAAATGTAAGACAGCTGGTAAGTAAGTGGTTAGGTTGGCCTGGGAACTGCAACGGAAAATGTGGCTTGAGGGCCAAGAAACTGGGTTAGTTTTATCTCATTTCATTCAAGGTACGGATCATAAAGGCCCTCATGTTAGTAAAGGCCAAGGTCCATTAGAAGCAATGAGACATGGAAACCCTATCTTCTGGTATTTATATTTGGTAAAATTGTTGGGAATAATCCTTACTTGGGGCGATTTTCTCGGAATAATCCCTACTTGGGCACATGTATTTGGGCATAATCCCTACTTGGCACCTTTGTCCGACAGTGGTCCTGCATGAACGACGTTAAAAATAAAAAATAGAAATGGTTAACTTTTTTCGTACAATACAGTATATATACAAAATGATCAAAATACATACGGAGTATTGTTTTTATATTATTTTTTAAATATTGAAAAAAAATCACATTTTTTAGGATCTTTTTAAAATTTTTTTCTAATAAATCACACTTTATACTTTTTCTAATTTTAAATTTTTGAAAATGCTGAAAAAAAAACTTTATTCTTTGTTTTAAGAACTTTTTTTGAAAATATGGTTTTTTTTTTAATCGAAATTAGTATAAAAAATTAAAAACCATATTTTTAATAAAAAAATTATATTAAAAATTACAAACCATATTTTTCTAAAAATTTAATTTTTATAAAATTTACAATAAAATTTAATTTTTATACTTCTCTTTTTTTACGTTTTTTTTCAAAAAATTAATTAATAAAATAGAAAATTTTAATTTATTATTATTTCTCCAAAAACCACTTTTTAATTTTTTTGAAGGTGTACAAACTTTATTTTATTTTTTAAGAAATTCTTGTCAAAAACACATTTGTAACTTTTTTTAAAACCATATTTTCAAAAAAAATTCTAATAAAAAGTAAAAAAGGGTGATTTCTTAGAAAAAAGTTAGAAAATAATATTTAAAAATAATATATAAAAGGTTATTTTTGACCCTTTTTTTTACAATATAAAATATATATAAAAACAATGGGTATTTGTTCATTTTGTATGTATATTGTATATTTATACGGTATTGTAC
>ONZK01003034.1:56685-79739 GCA_900322385.1 Pharnaceum exiguum
ACCGTACTCTACGGGTGTTAGGCAACAATATATCGATATCTTAATTCAAAATTGATCAACCTACAAATTAGGCAACTAATTTGAAAAAATCGATATGGTCAATATCTCTACCATAAATAACGTGCACTATAATACTCCGTATCGTTTTTTATATGTTCCTTAATTGTTTTTCTTTTTTACTCGTACATGTCTAGAAAAAAAGACAGGAAAAAAAAAATAACTACCAAACTAACTCAAGAGCGAATCACATCATGACACCTCATTAAAAATCTGAGATTTGAGGGGAGGGGGCTCTTCCATTTTCTCTCTCCGGTTTTTACTTTTATATAATGTAGAGATTAGTTCATTTCAATTACATCAAAAAAAAGCGGCCCAGTTCAATATTGAAACCTAAACCCTATAATCAAATTACAATTTGTCTAGCCTTATTATGATAATAAATAATAAAGTTAAAATAATGACATTCATTAACAGAATCTAAATCAAGGGGTTCACCCCTACCACTTATCATGTAAATTGTAATGTACCTGCCATGGCTTAGTTTTTATCATCTCTAATAATGAGATATATTCATAAGATTAGTTCATCTCCATTACATCGAAATAGGGTTTAGGTTTCAATATTGGACCGGGCCGCATTTTTCAGCGGCCCAGATCAATATGAAACATATACCCTATAATCAAATTACAATTTGTACAGCCTTAGTTTGGTAATAAATAATTAAGTTAAAATAATGACATTCATTAACAAAATCTAAAGCAAAGGATTCACCCCTACCACTTATCAATAAATTGTCATCTACCTTTCAGGGCTTAGTTTTTATCATGTCTAATACTAAAAAATAATAGTAAGATTAGTTCATCTCAATTACATTGAAATAGGGTTTAGGTTTCAATATTGGACTGAGCCGCATTTTCAGCGGCCCAGTTCAATATGAAACATAAACCCTATAATGAAATTACAATTTGTCCAGCTTTAGTGTGGTAATAAATAATTAAGTTAATAATGACATTCATTAACAAAATCTAAATCAAAGGGTTCACCCCTACCACTTATCATGTAAATTGTCATGTACCTTCTAGGGCTTATTTTTTATCATGTCTAATACTGAAATATATTAATAAGATTAGTTCATCTCAATTACATAGAAATAGGGTTTATCATGCCAAATGTTTAGAATTGACAACTAATTCAAATTTTGTGTTTAAAGAAGTATTCTGAAAGATCTGATCATGGATCTTATTTATTTTTACATGATATTTTAATGGTTTTGGTTTGTTTTATAGTTTTCATCAACCTTATTATTAGAAAAAGAGAAAAATACATTCCATTAGATTATGGTTGTATTATCTTTACATTTAGATTGATATTATGAATAAAGCATTATTGTCGATTTTAAAATATTTGCCAAATATTGTAGAATTTCAATATATACTTACGTTGTATCATTCTAGCTGATAAATTAGGAGAATCCCTCGAGAGGAGGGTCTGCTAATTTCCCTTTCTTCTTACCTTTTTTTTTTAAAAAACTATTTCAACAATTTTTTTATATTTTCATATAAATACAGATTAAAAAATTATCTAACCCACGCTTTTAACAATTTATCATAATGTTTGGGGTACACTAAGTCAACTATTTATCTTAAAAAGAATATTTGGGGCACACCAAGTCAATTATTTATCGTAATAATAATTTGTTTGTGAGATATCCTTTTGCAATACTTTAAATAATTTATCTCCTATGTTCTGTCTTCTCTCATGGCCAGTTGTACGTTGCCATATCAAGCGTCACCAGTAGGAAAGGATTGGAGTTTCTTATAACAAAAAAGAAGGATCAAAGTAAAGTTTTAATAGTTTGTTATTTCAATTACGTTTATTATATCTTCTAAATACTTTGTTTACCCGTGTACATATGCACTAGTTACACCAAAAAAAAACTCCCTTTATTAATAAACAAAAATAAGAAATACGGAGTGAATAATTAAAATCTTGTATAACACGACAATATAATATACGGGATACTTCCGTTATGATACTACGAGGAAGAGTAACGCTAAAATCTCGTAACGCTAAAATACACTCCACCCTTATTATTATTGCCAGGTCACCCCAAACACCACCACCAACTCCTTGTCAATCACCGCGCAGCGGCACTCCACTCTCTCACCTCCAACTCCCCCACTTTCCACCCTTCCCTTATAAATACAAATACCCACCACCACCAACACCACAACCACTCCTCTCTCTCTCCTCTCATGCCTCCCCCCTCTCAAGTCGCCCTTCTAATCCCCCTCCACAACAATAATAAAAATGTGGTCGAACTGCCGGTTCTCGAAGGCGACAATATTATCGGAAGAAACAATGTCCCGGTCAACGATAAGCGTCTCAGTCGTAAACACCTCACGCTTTCCGTTTCTACTGACGACGCCAACCACGCTCATTTGCATGTGGTATTTTAATACTACTTCTTCTCTATCTCTCTCAGATTACAAACAAAACATACAACGTATTATTTAATCAGAAACTTTCACCATATATTAAGTAAATTAATTTTGCAACTCTATTTTTGGTGCATGTAAACAATACTCGTAATAAGTTTTTTTTGTGGAGGTAGTATATAATATATAATTTTGATTATATTTCGACACTTCTGATTTCGTCCAAACAAACGCCACACTAGTAACGAAATTATTGATAATAATTTCCCGAACTGAATGCAGTTAAAATTATTAATAATAAAACTGAACCGGGAAAAACCGAAATGTAACGAAACACAGCCTTAGTGTTTACAAACCAAAGGACGGAATTGAATTGTTATAATTTTTTTAATTATTAAGGAATATGTTTACGTGGTAGGAAGGACTGAACCCAGTAGTAATCACCTCTGGCGACAAAAGGACGATACTAAGTTCAGGAGAGAAAGGTATTATCAAAAGTGGTGATATTATCGAGCTGATACCAGGGAGTCACCATTTCAAGTACGTAACATTAAAAAATGATGAGAGGAAATCATCTACTGCTAAAAGAGTTGTCGGAGGTGATACGGATATGGCTCTTACGGCAGCCAAGAAAGCACGAGCCGGAGGAACTTATGCTGGAGAAGGAGAAGGGCTTTCAGTGATTAGACAAAATGTAAATGGAAACTCTGGAGCTAATCATAAAGTGTCGGGTTCTGGCAATAGTGATGATGAGGCAATTCGTGGGTTTCGTTTATCAGACGATAAATTGGCTTCTAGTTTTCGTCTTATGAAAGTAAAAGGTCTTCCTGAGTGGGCGAATACTT
Source organism: Pharnaceum exiguum (assembly GCA_900322385.1). Lineage (NCBI taxonomy): Eukaryota > Viridiplantae > Streptophyta > Magnoliopsida > Caryophyllales > Molluginaceae > Pharnaceum > Pharnaceum exiguum. The sequence goes on from ONZK01003034.1 coordinate 59,969, forward strand.
CATGTGTTTCTTTAGATGATGTTATCAAGGTAGTAGTTTGTAAAATGGCAATTTTTAATATTTCTAAAAAAAGAAGAAGTCCTGATTAGTGATCGAGTGCCCTCTGTTTCTTCTGTATGCATGCAGGGGGATGTGTTACTAGCCGTCCTTTCGAATTACATGGTTGACTTAGACTGGCTTTTGTCCGGTAATTCTCTGACTTGAATGTTCGACTTTGCAGCTTGTCTTGCCACATAACATGATGTCATTGATGTGCAGTGAATTTATTACATTTGGTTTTTGGCATATGGAGCATACATATATAATTTCCTGCAATTAAAATCGTCGAATAGATATGGTGAATATCATGTTTGTTTATTTGTTTGTCTCCTTGGATTGGCTGATTATGTATCTATGCTGTAATTTGGGAATTGTGGGCGTGCTGTGTTGTTATCTTCCTGAGCGTTTGACATTATCCATCTTCTGGAATATGTGGCAGCGTGTCCAACACTTAAGAGAGTACCTCAGGTGCTGGTTATTCATGGAGAAGGTGATGGTACTGTCGAATATATGAAGGTTTGCATCATGCGTCTTCTCTCTCGAGATCTATATTTCTTGTGTAGCTTATAATCCGGGATCTACGAGCTTATTCAGCATCAGATAGTTATCATTATGTTGTAGAGAAACAAGCCTAGCAATTGGATTTTGCATAAACCTCCATTACCAATTTCGTATGGAACGCACCACTCGAAAGCAATGCTTCTTGTTTACCCACGAGGAGTGAGGGTTATTGTTCACACTGCAAACTTGATATATGTTGATTGGAACAATAAAACTCAAGGCCTTTGGATGCAAGATTTTCCTTGGAAGACCAAGGATGAGGCAAGCAAAGGAAGTGAATTTGAGCAGGACTTAGTGGCTTATCTACAAGCTCTAAAGGTAATTGAAATTTGAAGTGCACTTATTGTTTCTGTGGGAATGCTTGTATTCTATATTGTTTGTCAGAGATTTTCCGTTTAGCATCAGAGTTAGGCTGCTGGATATGTCCACTTGGTAGTGACTAATTTGCTAAAATATGCATTCCTAGTGTGTGATGTTTCATTGGCACGAGAAACACCTTGTTACTCTCTATAATCTAATTTCAAGAGTTGTTATTGATGACTTTATCAGCTGTTGCTAGAAAAAAGTAAATAAATATATTGATACTTTGTTATTGATTTGGAAACCTTCCTCATCTGAGATATTTTGCATGTTTTCTTTAAGGGTAGAAAATAGCAACTAACAAGTAATGTGGTATGCAATTGCTTTCCAGTAAGCTGGCACTGCTTTTTTACGAGCAATTCATTGTTACAATGAGATTCTTAATGTTTATTTTTTACTTTATTAAATTCCTCTATTTTACAATGCATGGTGTGCTGAAGTACGAACCAAATAATAATACAACCATTAGTTCTTGCGTTGTTACTCTTCCTTCCCTCTCTGTCTCTCCAGTTATGAATTGATTCTGTGGCGTTATCTGCATGTTCATCTTTTTCAGTTACCTGGATTCACTGCGGAATTGCGAGGCCTTGGGAGTTTCAGAGTTGATGCTTCCTTTTTTAAGAAATTCAACTATGAAAATGCAATGGTATTATTTGTAGTCTCTCTTGGATTAAGTTTAAATTCTACGATTTCCTGCATGTTCTTTTGAAACCTAACCCTGAGTTGGTAGCTCTGTTGGTAAGCCTCTTGAGATCTATTCCAGAGGAGCAATCTTGAGTCTCAGGGCCACTGAAGGTATTCCTTATCATTAACTTCAAAGGCCATGGGATTAGTCAGCCTTTAAGCAAAGCCTGGCCACCCATGTTATCTAAGAAAGAAAAATGTTGAAACCTTACAATAAAAGTTGTCATATTTCCTTGGTGAAAGAGTTTTCAACTTATCTGCATTATTGAGCATCGGTGTTATTGTCTGTATGTGAAGAACTTTTGTTGGTGTAATGTGACACGGTTGGTTAGAAGTAATGGATTTTCCTTGATATTTTGGATTATCTGTTCTTAGTTGATACTGAAAGGGACATAGGGTTGCCTGCTGTAATGTTCCTTTTTTGGTTGTCCCTAGTTGTTGCTGTGAAATTTTGTCCATATGGTATTGCTAGAGCTGAAAGAAGTCATTAGTTGACAAATTTTCTGCTTTGAGCGATAATTAACTAATTGAAGTGGCTCAATGGATTCATTATGTGCTTATTTTGCTCAGTGAATCTGAAAATTATGAATTTATCCACTGTCAACTGGAAACAGCTCCCTTACCTCTTGTGGTCAGGAGTTTTTTGGAGGCAATTTCCGTTTTGATATTACTTGTTATTGAAATATCTTCTCTCCCTTTGCAATGATTAAAGCGACATGAATCAGACCCCCAACAGCTCGATCTAGTCTATAGCATTTTGAGGAATTTGAGTAAAGGGTACGGTAGGTATTAGTGGTGGGGTAATCCTTCCTGCCTAGTCGAGATAGCTGATTAGTAAATTACCTACTTGTTCAGTGCTCATTGTTGTAATTGTTCATAACTGCCTCATTCTGTTTATTGGTATTTAACTGTTTTAGTTTTGTAGTTCCTTACTTCCTCCTGCTCATCGTGATTTCGAAGTTCTTGGAGCTCTCGTTTTGTTTTCTCAAATTTTCACTTGAAATATTTTGACTAAAATATATCAGTGACACACAATTACACAAATGTTGTCTCCTGAGTACACAACTCTTAACAAGTGGAATTATACTCCTGGATAGTTGCTGTAGGAGCCATGATACATGTGTTGATTAATCATGTAAAATGTCATCAAGATGCATGCAGTGAACTTTGTTCCATGTTTGCATTGATATTTTAACTTCGTGCAACAATGTGCTCAATATGTTTGTTCATGCATTTAGATTTAGTCCACTGTACAAAAAAAGCAGAATAATAAACTATTTGGCTTGGTGAAGTAAAACATCATTGTTGGATGTTCTGAGATAATGCAAGGGTAGTTTTTCGTTGTGGCTAATCTTGGAGACGGGTTGAAGTTCATAAATTATCTACGGTGTCTACAATTTTTTTTCCTTAAAGCTGTTTCAGTTTCAAAATTTCTAAGTTTTGATGTTGATTGAAATATAAAAGATTATTTATAGTCCAATAGTTTTGTTATGGTTTGTTTGGTTTCATGGATTTGGATTTCAATTCCGGATTTGAGCAAATCAAGTGTTTGGGAATTTTTAAGCTATGGATTTGAAATCGGCAGAAATCCACAAGCTGTAAAAAAAGGCATTCACAAATGGATTTCAAATGCAAATGAAAATCCTAAAATTTGAAATTCACATCTGACCTCTTGCCCTCTTCGCCTCTTCGGTCCTCCTCCATCCCCTATATCACTCTCTGCTCTCCTTCCCCCGTGAGAAACACTAGCAGCTGATCTTCATTGCTTTTAAGTTATATGTCCCATCACTCTCTCTGCTTCCTATGGCTTGTATTGTTTTCCTAAAATTTGCTCTCCTCCCCCTAAACTTCCCCAATCCTACTCTCTCCCTTCTCTTGTGACAGTTGAGTTTGGGACTTGGGGATGAGGCTTCTACTTTCAGAGGGAAAATGTGAAATTTAAATTTGAAATCTTAAGTATTGCCAAACCCTGAATTTTGGATTTGAAACCATAGTGCTAAGTGCAAACTCCTAACTGCTAGCTGATGATGAAAGACAAGATTAAGTTTTTTATTTATTTTGTTCCTTACAGGTGAGATTAATTGCTTCAGTTCCTGGCTATCACTCTGGGCCTAACCTGAAGAAGTGGGGTCATATGAAGTTACGATCTATCCTGGATGGTTGTACTTTTGATGACGAATTCAAGAAATCCGCTCTAATATATCAGGTAAAGCAGGAACATTGCACCCAAATTGCTTGCTCACAAAAAAAAAAAAAAATTGAAATCCGCTCTAATGTTACTCTGTTTAAGTCTGTTGAGTGTCAAGTGTAAGTCCTTTACCTTCCTGCAGAGGGGATCCTTGTGGGCGATGGGGGATGTATGTTTTTTTTTTTTTTTCCTTTTTAGGGTTGTTCTGATATTACTCGCACATTCTGTTGCAGGAGAAACATTAGAATTCGTATGATTGGTTGGACAACTTTGGTTGTCAATGGATGTCCTTTCCTTTAGTAGTATTATCTGTTGAGACATTGCTGATTTATACTATTTGTCTGTTGTTTCTGTTGAATTTTTTGACTTTTGTGTGTGCATGTGTGCTACCCAGGTTTGAGTTAGTGTAAAGACATCTTTGGTGGAATAAAACTTGCTTGTCGTATTTTCTGATTCGATCAATATTTATTCATCAATTCAGTTTTCCTCACTTGGCTCGTTGGATGAAAAGTGGATGGCTGAGCTAAGGTCTTCCATGTCAGCTGGTTCATCGACTGATAAAACACCCTTGGGTTTGGGAGAGCCACTGATTATATGGCCTACTGTGGAAGATGTCAGATGGTCGCTGGAGGTAACTTTCTTGTGCTTGTAAGATTTGTTTATGAATTGAAGTTCCTAGTTGCATGTGACAGGTGTTGCTTTTTTTAAATGGTTAGACTCCTCAATGCTTTCATGATTCATTTGAATTAGTTCTAGTCTTGATTATTTTGTCTGCCTAGGAGAATAATGTAGTGTTATAAATCATACTGAAGATTCACTGGTAATATTGTACGGAGTATGAGAAGAGGTGGATGTTCATTCTTTATGTTGGTGCTCTGAAACAATTTTATGATTCCCTTTTTTTGTGAGAAAGCAAATATACTAGTTTAAACCCGTGCTTCGGCACGGGATAATTAAAAACATTGCACTCAGTTTTTAGTGCGAATGTAAATATAAGTAGAAATAATATTAAAAACTTCTGCCTGAAGCAAAATCTTCACAACAATCGAATGTCATTGAAAAGAAAAGAGCTTCTTTCTGCAGTAAAGGGCTTCCTAGGGCAGTAATAGATAGGAGCAAAAGGTTATGGCATTCAATCTGCACCTGAAAACAAGGGAGGATTAAGAAAAATGAAGTGAGCTTTTGGTTGGAGCAACATTTTTTTAATGTCCTTATCAATGTGCAATAGAGTTCTTTGTAGCAAAATCTATTGATATGTGGTAAGGACACCGTCTAAATTTTCATTTTTGTGATAGGGATACGCTGCAGGGAATGCCATTCCTAGTCCGCTAAAAAATGTAGAGAAGGAATTTTTAAAGAAGTACTGGGCAAAGTGGAAAGCTACCCCCACTGGACGCTGGTACTGTAATTTTATCTTGATCCATGACTAATTTGGTATTTTGAATTTTTTAAAAGATCGGTTGGGGTTGTGAGTTGCAAAATTTATGTACTCTAGGGACCATGATTGTTGTTTGGCCGGTGTGTTGTCATTGTTGTCTAGCTTTTCCATCATCATTTGCATGAGTCATCAATCAAAGCTCCTGATGTGTTTTTTCTCTTTTCAATATTCCTATCTATTGAAAGTGATCAAACAGTGGCTGAGCTAATGAGGTCCACCGCTGCAGAGACATATGGTGACAGTGTGATATTCTTTTTAGTTTCTAAAACTTGAGAAAGAGGCCTAGAATGATTGCAAAAAAAGGTTTATCTTGACCTGCCCATCCCCCTTTCCATTTTCCAGGATTTGCTTTTTTGGTTGGACTTACTATAAAACCTTATTTGTAAAATTTTCACTCTTAAGTTCTTTTGTGTGATTCCATCTATTGATATAATCATCCTTGCACATTCATGCTGTCTACCATCTGTGTAAGCTTCATAAGGGGAGCCTTTTCTGTCCTCTGCAGGAATGATGATTAGGTCCAACGCTTCTATTGTATCTGCTTCCTTCAGTAGATATTTTTCCAATGAACATCATCCTTAGTCACTCCCACAGACTGAGGCAAAATGGTTTGCAACTTACTGTTTGTTCCTAATTTTCCTCTTTGCAGCCGAGCAATGCCGCATATAAAGACATTTGTTCGTTACAAAGGACAAGACCTAGCGTAAGAACTTGCTGCTAACTTTTGTCTTTTAAACTTTATTTAAGTGCATTTTTTTATCTTTTGGGGGGGAGAAACAACCTAGAAAAGACCATTTTTTTATTATGAAAACCACCTAAAATTGTCAGTTTTGTAGAAGTACTAACCCAATGCCTCGACATCTCTTTTTTGTATCTCCCACAAAGCAGCAACTGTATGCTTTTATTGTTTTCTCTTTTTTAGGGTCTGTTTGGAACTTTGGTTTAAGGTGTTGTAGTGGCAACGAATCGGAATGGTCACTGTGAGTAATGGTAATGTAAAGGGGTATACTTGAATCTTGTTTGGTTACGAACTTATGATTCATGAACTTAATCCCTTCCCAGTTACAACCCAAAATCCACATCAGATCTGTCCAAAAAGATGGAGAAAATAGAGAGAAAGGGGAAGAGAGAGACTGGGCCCATGCTGGCGTCAAGGACCACTGTTGAAGCCACCGGGTAGCGTCCTGCTTTGTGGTGATTTGGGTAGTCGGGCTGGTGCTGGCAGAGGAGATAGAACAAGTTCTGAGAGGCTCACGTGGTGGTTGGTGGTGACTAATGGAATGACCGTCGATGGATATGGCAAAGTTGGCAACTCTGGCAGTAAGTGGGAGAAGGTGGAGAATGAGAGTGTAAGATTAGTAGAGGGGTTGAACGGGAGAGAGATCGAGAATAGGGAATTGTTTTCTCTCCTATTTCTCTGGTAACACTGTAAGGGAATCACTTCGCCTTGTAAGAGTATCAAATCTGAACTTTCTTCAAACAAACAGCCAGTAATGGAAAGTTTAACCCATTATGTTACATTCTTGCACTTCTCCATGAATTTAACGGCCCCTTAGTTGTTATATTGATGTCCTCATAATTGGCCTTCAAATGCAAGATTGATCTTGTACACAATTTTTCCCCTAAATCCATGTTAATTCAATTGAAGGTGTTATGTTGCTGTCTTAATGAAAGTAAGAAATAGATGAGCAGGACAAATAAAAACAGGAAATAGGGAAAAGGAGAGAAACAAGAAAAAAGAAGGAAATTGAATGACGAAGAATAAATGCACCCAATAGTAACAGCAATTTCATCACTTTTGGTTTGGGCAGGGGCTTGTGCTTATTTTGGGTCATTTAAGTGGCCATTTTTTTATTTGCATAAACCTACAATTTTAGGCTAAAAAATGGCTTATAAATTTCCAGTTTCTTACTTTCAGTGAAATTGCACGAAGTTGATACTTTAATGCACTAGTGCATCGAGGGTCACTCTTGAAATAACTTTTCTGTTTCAAAAAAGAAGGGAAAAGGCGGAGGACATGTTGACAGTAGAGACATTCATTGAATGAGGTTTACATTTGGTTGTTGTTGACAATTTCTTAGAATGAGAACTTTTATCGGTGGGTCTTTTTTGTTGATTGTTTCAAAAATTCAGTTACTATCTCTGACGATTTACTGCTCTTGCTGATAAGAGGTCCTTGGGTTTGTCATGTGCATGATTGTGACAACAGTTGGTTCTTGTTAACATCAGCAAATCTCAGCAAAGCTGCCTGGGGGGCACTCCAAAAGAATAGTTCACAGCTGATGATACGTTCATATGAGGTATTAATCCTTATCTTTGACAATAGATAGTTCAATTTAGACATAAAGGGATACATGATTGGAAGCATTAACTTTATCTGAATTGTTCTGATTAATGCACTGGTAAACGAATTTGGATCCTCTCCATTTGTGTTTCCTCCATTTGTTCCATTTGCTCTTTAATACATGGAATAAAATTAAAGTTTGCTTTTTTAAAATTATGAAAAACTCACCCCTTATCTTTCCAAATAATCTCAACCGTTGGATGACAAATGGAACACAAATGGAGAAGATTTAAATGGAGAGGATCCGGACTACGGAGCCTTACCCCGAAAATCGGAAGACTGTTTCCAGACTGGTAAACATACTACGGAATCAAAAGTTATCAGAATATTAAGTTCAACAAATTTAGGAATACTTGTCCTGTGATTAGCAAAGTGGGGTGAGTTAATCGGAATTGCGAAAGGGGGTCTTTAGTATTCTTTGTCCCTTGAAATTCTTGGCAAAAGGGAAAGTGATGAAGATTGAAGACTATAATTAACCAGCAAATAACTTGTTCATAAGACTGATTCTAGGCAAAGGATCCATCGATGTCAGTCGAGGAGGGGATACTTGGGTTTGATTGCAAACCTTAGTTTCTAGGTCTCTGCTCCTTACCGACTTTTTTTTTTAATATTTTGTAATCTGTGTCTTTTGCTCTACTGTGACTCTGTGTAGTTGAAACTATTACCTCTGTTCTCTTTGTTTGATGCCATCAGCAAATCCCCTCTTTTTTTTTTTCCTGAACTTAGAACTATCCTACATCAACGATAAAGGAAAAAAACAAAAAGATAACTCAACTAGCTCTATTGGGTTGATGTGAGGCCTTATTCTTAATTGCTGCTTTACATTTTATAAAAATGAATTCACACTGTGTTGTTTAGCTTTGATCTTTTGTGCTTTGATGTCTTCCCTGTTGCAAAGAGGGAAGAAATATTTCTACCCCAGCAATATACTACATTTGCAACCAAAATTATAATGGAACTTATTTCCTCATGGGTTATGTACCTGTCTGTAATAATGTTATTAGAATTAAAATTTTGTTCGTGGAACTTCAATGGATGATCAATACATCCCCTTCTGTTTTCCGTTGGATTCTGCATTCATGGAGAGGGAGTGAATCTGCAATGAAGTTTGTTATTTGGCCGCCTCCTACATTTACTTCATATGGTCACACTATCCTAAAAATGAGTTTGTGACTTAAATCTGTTTTCGTAGCTATCTGCTTGCTCTATTTTTGTAGCTTCAGCATGCCATTTATCCCATGTGAAATTGTGAATGAATCAGCTGGGGGTGTTGCTTTTGCCAACGACTTTCAGAGAGGGTTGTGGATTCTCTTGCACAGATGATGTAAGCTCTTCAAAGGTACTATTTGTCATCTGATTTAACTGTTCATGTGAGGGCAGGGTGGGATTTGAATCACGTACTCCGTATTTGTTTTTTATTAATGAGAAGATTGTACAAAGTTACCAGACCTCTCCCCCTTTATGTGATAGCTGCAAAATATTATGTTTGTACCAATTTCCCAATTTTGGTAGCTGACCTTTATTAAAAGGTACTTATTTTAAGTCAATTGTACCTTCACAGGGGCGGGCTGGCGTATGTTGTTTCCCTCCAGTTACCCCTGTTGGCCCTGTCCATTAATCTATTTAACGTCTCATAAATTTTGTTGCTAACATTTATTTACTCCTGCCTATGTCCTTCAGGACATTATTTTGTTTAAAACTTTGTGTCGTCCAATTCCAATTCCATGTATTTTTTTTTGAACCCATACAAATTCATGAACCTCCAAACCTTGTTTATGCACTCAAGTGGATCAAGACAAAATTGAACCACAATACTCATATAGCCCTAACCCAAACTATTTGGAATTGGTTAGCAAGGAGTCAAGGGGCCATACAGAGTTCACAATTCACACTAGACATATACGCCCGACACCCACAAACACTCACACGTTCAGACTTCAGACACACATACGAACACACGTGTGACAAACACAAACACAACGCAAACACACATAAACATACACAATGAAACAAAGACTCACTCTTGCATGTGCGTTCGTACACATGAATTACCTCAACCCTCGAACAATATCTTTTGCTTGAAGCATTTCTCTCCTTCCCCTCCTATCTTCAAATATATTCTCTCATCAAAGCCAAGTGGAACCATATCTAACTTAACCACCTTCATCCTACGTTGTTGAGGCCTTTCTCTACTCCTAGCTACCTCTTTCACTCTCCATCCCAAATAAAAACTGAACCCATGAATAAAAAAGGAACAATGCATTAAGAACTGGGAACAGAAAAAGAAAGATGGGAAAGCTAAAGAGAAAGAGCTGCTGGAGATTGAATGAAATTGGATGTATGAGTGCGAGGTACGCAGAAATATGTGTGAGTAAGAGGCACAAAAAAGGAGGGAATAAATGAGTGAAATTGTACGAGAGATTTTTTTTGGAGAGCACTACGTAAAAGGTGGTGAATGATGTCTAACAACCAGACCACGCTCCTCACATCAGAGAATAATTGTCCTCCTATAAGTTTATACTCCCTCCGTTTCTAAAAGTTCTTCCACTTTTGAGGAGTGCACATATTTTAATAAAGTTGGAAAAAAACTAATTTACCCTCAACAAGTGGTGAGTGAGAATGAGGGGTAGGGTAATTTGGGTGAAGTACAAGGGATAAATAAGTCCTTTGGCCAAAAAAATCATGCTAAATTTGAAAAGTGGAAGAACTTTATAAGACAAGCAAAAAGGAAAAAGTGGAAGAACTTTTAGAAACGGAGGGAGTAATTGCTATGCTATTTTTGTACTAGTGATAAGGAACACGGTTCTTTGTTTTTAAATGGTAGGTAAGTTTACTGTTTTCTTGCACAGTTTTCATTTAATAAGAGAATTTTGTACAGAACTACCTAGAACATTTGATGGAGAATATCATGCAGTCCCCAGTCAGTTTTAAGATTTAAAGCTGTGTTGTTCCTTTTTTTATTTTTAAAAAGACTATGTTGTTGTTGGAGAGTATGATGTTGGGAAAAGTGGGCTTCTTTTATTCCTTGATGCTTCAATCTCTCCTTTGAAGTCATCAGACTGACGTGGCCCATGGTGTAGGTATGGAGCCTGAATTTTTGAGTTCAGGTAATTTGGATATTCGTTAGTGAATTTAGAACTGTAAACATCTAAACCTTATATTTGAACACAAATGATTGATTCCTTTTCTTCTTAATTCATTCGTGTATCTATATAATGTATGCTTTCTTATTTATTTGGAATATCCAGCTTATAGCATTTTCAAATTGTCCCTTTAAAGCATGAATTGTTGTGGAACCTGATTAATGACACAATTTTGAATTGCCATATTTGTTGATCATAATGTGACGTTGAAAACGATAATGTTGGACCGAGGGAGTATCTCAATACCATGTAGAGTATAAACTTTAGTTTTTTGACAACGGGTGGTTGAAGCCTGAAATTTCATAGCATGCTGTAGCTCATGCTGAACAGGCTTACACTTTGATGGATATGCCCTGGCTCTATCCATCAGATATTTCCCTCTTGTTTGTGCCTACAATGTTCATGGGGCTGAGCTGCTGTGCTTTTCTGAAATATTTGATTGCGAGTGTTTTCAGGTCCCCCTTATTCAGTCACTTGTTTATGTGCTAATTCAGTGTGAGTTTGGCAGGATAAAAACGGATCTGTGGATTGCATAGCTCGGAAGACAAAACTGGTATCCCTGAAAGGAACAGTTGGACCAGATCCTAATCGTGAAATTATTTGTCTACCTTTGCCTTATGAACTTCCGCCTAAACCATATTCTTCTGAAGGTCATCTTCAATTACATTGCTATCATGTCTTCCTTTTTACTTTTCTTTCAGAACGTTGTGGCCACTATTACGACATGTTTCCAAGGATTTATTAAACTAATTTGTATTCTGTATTACTGATGCAGATGTACCGTGGTCTTGGGACCGAGAATACAGACAGAAGGATGCCTACGGTCAAGTTTGGCCCAGACAGGTTAAACTCTACACTTCTCAAGATTCTTGAACAAGCAAAGGGCCTCTCAGGATTCTTGTATTCTGTCTTGTCCTTTTATCTACGTGAAAGTGCGATTCAGAATTTTGATACTTAACTAAGCAGCTATAACGTAAGATGCTGGAGATACAACCACTGAAATGATGTCTTCATTCTATCTTCAGTAAGGAATGTTGGATAGCAGTTCTCAAAATGCGCCAACTGGTAGTCGAGTGAGTATCATCATGTATGAAGAAATTGCCTCCAGGGTTTGATATTTCGTGCTACTATTGCTTCAAAGCGTGCTGGTGCGTACTTTACTATATTCAGGTGTTTTCTTTGACCCAATCTTGATATGCAATGTGGATTATGCTGGGATCTTTAAATTAATTTGCGTAGCTAAGAAGAAAGTCAACCCTTGGTAATTCGTCTTTAGTTATATGATCACAGTCAGACGACGACATTCATCAAGCAGATAACAAGTATATCTTTTGTACCCAGCGGCTTAATGGGTAGGATTACTAGAGTTGGGATGGTAAATAGGCGATTTCTCTTTTATTGCCAATAACAAATTGGGGTTCATAGATGGAACATGGACAAAGAAACTTGATTTAGTTCTTGGTAGGCTGAAAGGGAAGGTCTAATAACTAGTATGTTCATGGCTTTTGCAATCATGTGAAGAGGATGGATATATAGGGTGAAGTGTATTGTAGTGCCGCTTTGTTAAAATAACTTGGGAAAATATTCGGTTAGAGAGTAATGGCCCTATAATTATACCAATTGAGAGAGCATTAGCCGGTTAGTTGCAAGGAAACTTTACCGTGACAGACTACAACAATAACAACCGAGGGGATTAATGGGGGTGCTCGGGTGATGTACGCAACCATACCCTGTTTAAGAGAGTTTGTTGTTTCCAAGATTGACCAATTGCTACATCGAAATATTGACTTCCAACAACTTCACAAAAATAAGAAGTACTAGAAGGTTTTCATAGCCATTTTGCTATAGTTTATAATCACCTAAAGCTGAAAGATGGAGATAATTCTTTTAACTTTATAGGCACCGGACCTTTTACCGTGACAGACTATTTTCACTAAACCCATTTTTGTGGGATAATAAGATAGTGTAGTTAAGATTCGAAGTTGTACAGTGGGTGGCTTTGTACTTGGGCGCAAGGTTTTGATGGTGGGTGCGTTTGGGGTTGAGGTTGAAGTGTTTTCAAAGTACTTTCGGCAACACTTTTATTGCTTGGGGGTGTTTGGTAGTTTTTTCAAAAGTGCTTTGAGTGAAAACACTTTCCAAAAATAAGATTTAAAAGCTTTTTTTTCACCTCAACTATTCCACAGCCGTGGGTGAAAGCACTTCCAGCCACAACACCTCATTGCTACATCACTTCCTACAACACAGCTCTTGACAACAACCCCAAACTAACCCGGTGTCTCTCACATGATGTTGATAGTGCTTATGGAATTGTTATACAAGATGAGCCTGAGAGGAGTTCCCTGATGATGTTAAAGAGCCATCATTGACCTAGCTGTTCAAAACCGTTCATTCGCCAAGACAGCTGCCCTGGCTGACATTCTTACTATGCAATCAACATCCACGACAGAAGCATACTTGTGTACTATTCTAATAGTTGAAATAGTTTGAGGGCTTGTTCAATGATGTAGGGCTTTATGGAGTTGGGTTTATGAGTTTTATGTGGAGTTTATGGGTTGAGGCCGTAGAGCATTAGTTTCAGTAGAAGAGAGGATGTTAGAGGTTATGGGTGTAGACTCTCGTAGATGGGCAAAACCGCAAAACATGACGTTTATTTTTTGCATTTCGAGGTTTATGGGTTTATGAGGTTCATTATTGGGCTCCATGTAAAGGAAATCTTGATAGGAGAGGAAAGGGTTCAAGAGATGTATAACTGTAAGTGCCCTGGACCATTTTATACTTTAAAAATCTTTATCCATCAGTCTATCACCCTCAAAAAAAATAATCTTTATCTATAATCACAGTTTTTTTTTGGATTGGCACCATGATATAAGAAACTAAGAGTACATCAGTACTATGTACTCCAAAAAGTGAAATAGCTTTGGCCATGTTTATACTTGGAACCTTCATCTAAAGTAGCACAAAAATTGGGAAACTTAAATTATGCAAATTTCAACATCATTGAATGTTGAGACACATGGCATCGCAATGTGATACACTGAAGATGATTTCGGAAAAGAAAAAGCGATGACCTTATTGAGATGTTTTCTGAGAAATCTTATAAAACCAATGGAATGTCAACCATAGTGAAACCATTTCGCAATTTTGGAATTCACATAGAACTCAGCGAGAGTGGGGATGACTAGATGAAGGTTGTTTTCCTTTGCCTGCATGAACTTCTCCAGCTTCCTTGGATAGAAAACTGTGCTTGATTTGCAAGTCATCGAGGATATTTTTCATCTGGAGGATCAGCACATCTCTGTGATTCAGGGGCTCTTTGCCATCTCCGGTGACGTTCTTGTAGCTGAAATGGAGAGCCATTTTGATGTTCTCGTAGCCATCAAAGCCCTCCATAACCAAGCTATGGGTGGGGTTCCAATACCCGCCACTACCCTCAAAATAACTGTTGGATAATGAAAGATAAGAAGTTAGAAAATTTCAGCTTGATTAAAAACTGCACAATGAAACTAATCGAAATTAATTTGTCGAAGGAAATGAGAAGGGTATAGTGGAACTAACTTCTTTATAATCTCTTTCAGTCTCCCAAGCCTCTCTACTGGTGTTCCAACTCCAACAGAAAATTGCACGCAATCGCTGAGAAGAGGGCTTCTGTTTAAGTTGATGATAACATGGGTTGACAACGATGCATTGGGATAGTAGGCCTTCTCATTGTTTTTTTTCAGGAAAACTGTTGTTAGTATGTTCATTTCCTCAACCACCAGCTGGAACAAAAAACATTAAGCTTTAGTGCCACAAAATAACCCAATATAAAATATCATGAGTGAACAAGAATAATATATGGCGAAAAATTAATGTATAGACCCCTTCTAAAAATACTTCTCAATATGGTGACTTACCATTTAGCTAGACTACAACCTTAAGAATGCCCAGTTAGCATCGAAGAGTTTGTATCATTTGACATATGCCATGTAAATGAATGAATGATGACTCTTTTGATTTCCAAAAAAAAAGAGAACAATTATTATTTGGAATAGAAGTAGAGGGATATTGCCGTAAATTATTTCCGCGAGTTAAATTGGAGTAGAAGGAATGATGATTTTGTACTAGACAAGAATTTGAGGGAGCTGGAATGCACTGAACTACGGAGATGAGTTTTTAAGCAAACAGATCGAATTAGCCTAGCTGAACATCTGAACCTAACTCATCAGATGGCATGAATCTAACTTTAGGATTGGACAATTTTCTTTTAAAAATTTAGATTTAATTCTGGTTTTTGTTCTAGGATAACAGTAAATTTAATTGAATATTTTACCTGTTCAGTATCTATTATGCACCGGTCGCCAATGTCAAAGGGATGAACCACGAAAACAAAGATGATGGACTGAAAAACCGTCTTGACGGCATCACCAAATATAAAGGCGGCTCCTGCTAGCCCTGTGAGAAATGCTGCTAATAATTTTGTCGTCAAAATATCAATCCAAATTAGCCAAGCAATAATGCCCGCGATAATAAGTATTATTCGTAGGAGTATGTTCAGTTGCTTTGTGGCAGTTTTGTTGCCACTTAAGGCTTGTGATAAAATCTTCCGGTCCTGATACACCTTAATCTGGTAGAATTACATGAACTAAATCAATTAACAGGTTCGAATGTCGATTTAAAACAAGTAGGTAGTGATTGGTAGCTTACCACCCAATTTATAAATGCTTCCCGCTCAATAGTGTCTGTGGCATCGAGGAACTCGAGAACAAGATCAATTTCTTCTTTAATCAAGAAGCGATCTAGATCATCCTTCGTAATGCAACTAATTTGAAAGGTATTCAATGAAATATATATTAGCATCATCCAAAATTGCACTGACTCTAACTCTTTACGCCCTTCTTCCTAACCCAGAGCAACAAAAAGGCCTAGGCCTAGATTTTTCTTCTTCATACAATTGTACACATATAGTCACACCCATATTTACATTGATAATCTCCAATTTTCAGCTTTAGATGATTATAAATTATAGCAAATGGCTACAAAACCTTCAATTATATTTTATTTTTAGTGAAGTTAATGAAAGTCAATACTTCAATCCAACAATGCACGGGTCAATATCGAAAATAACCTCTCTGTTTTCTTAAACAGGAGTAAGGTTACATATAGACCTGGCAAACAGGTCATACGGTTCGGTTTTGGTTCTGGTCGGTTCGGTTTGGGTCAATCTAGATTTTTTACTTTTCGGGTCAGGTTGGGTTGTTTCGGTTCGGATCGTTTTCGGGTCTATAATTTTTTGAAACATTTGACTTAAAAAATGCATTTTGTGTACATTTGCGTGAAAATTTTCGGGTCGGGTTCAGTTCGACTCGGGTGAAACCGGGTCTCGGGTTAACTTCGGGTTGTAAATTTCGGGTCTATTTCGGGTTTCGGGTCGGGTGCTTCGGTTCGGGTCAATGGGTTCGGGTCTATTTTGCCAGGTCTAGTTACGTACATCTTGATCCCCGAGCACTCACATTAAATGGAGATTTACACTCGATTGTTGTTGTTGTAAACCTAGCCTAAGACTATAAATTAACACAATAAACCATAAAATCCTAGAAAAGATAATAAAAACTGACATAGTCACATTAAATATTTTAACAATTAAAACATATATCAACTAGTAACAAATATATCCTGCGAAGACAAAAAAATTTGGGAAGTTATTTGAGAGCTTTTTGCTAGAATAATAATATTGAACAAATTATTTACCAAACTAGCAATTTAGCCATTCTTATTCCCAAAATAACAAAATTGCATACTAAGTCAACTTTAAGTGAAAAAAGATAATTGCAAACCGAAGGTTTGAGAATAAATTGTTGGTTCTCTTCTTTTTTTCATAGTTTTTTTTTCCACTTCTACCCTTTTCTTAAAATAAAATAAAAAAAACGAAAGCTTCAAACTACATGAGAGATCGAGAATCAAACTTGATATTTGATTACTTGATGCTTCTTCTTTGACTTGATTGATTACTTTCTCGTAGAATTGCATTGGTATTATTGTTATAATGCACGAAGTACGAACTTGGTAAGAAGAGATGCTGCAAGTCCACTTTGCTTCAAAAATTATACTAGCTAGTATTGACAACTTGACAGAAATATTTACAAATTGGACAAACTTGGTTAGCTGAACTTTATGTCCGTGAGTTAGACTTCCTAGAGAAAATTGCGTACAAATTAAAAGGTTAATGTTCAGAATTTAGGGCGACGTGGGGTGAGAAATTGATGAGAATGACATAGGGAGGGTAGAATTGTAAAAACTGGTGTACTTAAAATCGGTCTGATCCAAACAGGTAATGTATGGTTTGTATTTTTATTTTTATTTTCACTCAAAGTTGACTTTGTATGTCATTTTGTTATTTTTGGAATAAGAATTGTGAAATTGCTAGTTTGATAAATACTTTCTTCAATATTGCTATTCTAGCAAAAGCTCCGTTATTTGATGACAAAAACCAGAGGATAAGTCAACTCACTCTTCTTGTCCATACTGCACAGCGTTGCTGAATATGAATTCCGCAGCTGCTTTGGCCTCTTGGTCAGTGTTAATGTTACGTTTTCCAGCCAAAGTTGATAATCCTATGTCTTTTAGATTATCAACAAGGTGATCCCAATCGAATAACTGAACCCTTTCACTCTTCAACTTATAAATCCGCCGAACTTTGTTAGCAAATTTATCATTGCTCTGTGCTGGAGTTCGAGGTTTACACCAGTTGCACCACCCATTAAAACTGAAGCACAAAATACCGCTTTTTTTATTTTCACTAACATTGAATGGTCTTCCTGCGAGACTACGGAGAACATCCAATTCGAAGGCAGTTTTTTGTACCCTTTCAACGTATCTGTTGAATCTACATCTGAGCGATAATAATCTTAAACCAATAGTTAGTAGCACCCAGGCAACTGCCCCTAAGACAACACTCCATATTGTACGTGTTGTAATACTCAAAATTTTCATGGCTTTTATTGTACCTTTATTGTCAATTTTGGCCTCCATCAGTATCAACCACGTCAAGAGTAGCCAAATCCACCAAATCAAAAACGCACCACTTCTTCGTAACCCATAAATGAAATAAATCACTTCTTGATTGAGCATAAATGTTTTCTCCACCAAGAAGATGATTGGCCAATACACCCATAAAACCATGGCAAACCCACAAACAACAGACATGGCAAAGACACACCATTGCCAGATCTTTAAACCAGCTGGATTGCTCTTTTCCAACCTATTGACAACCAAACTTGTAATCATCAAAGCTATGATTAAAAGTAGAACAAGTACCTGAGCTAAGAACCAAACTGTCCTTAGGTTGTAGCTGCTTACAGGCTTTGCAACGTCTTCAGTGGGAGCAGATGATAGCATCCCCGGAGCTCCCATCATTTCCTGCGCTTCCTCTGGCTGTTCGTTGTCTCCGTTGGTTCGGTTCTTCGCCATTGAGCCTATTCTAATAATCGAGTGAGTTCGGTTGTCATTTTCCATGGTTAATTAGTTTGTACTCCTCTTAAAACTTGTTATGGTTAGCTTATATTGAAGGATATGTAATAATTGACCAAAATTTAAGGCATCAATCATAAGAGGAAATAGGTTTGAGCTGAGAATGAACTTGGTGAACAAATGTTATTCCTAGCTAGCCAGGCGTATTTGTAGATTAGTATTCCTGATTTTGAATTCATTTCCGGTAATGGGAGGCACAACACACCCAAAAGAAGTAAAAGAAGAAGCCAACAACTAGAGTTGACGTTGCCGTAATTTTGTTTATGCATAAATTATAGTAGTATTATACTCGAACAACCGCGCATGATCTTTCAATTAAATTGTGCTTCATCATGATCAGTCGGGACTAAATCCCTACAACATGCCCCTTAGCTTGTTTAATCGGTCGACATCATCCCTAGTCCATTTTCCAGACTGGCCTTTATAAGCATCAGCATTTCCCTTTCCCCTTCTCCTAGTTAAGGCTGGCAAAAGTTGACGCCCATGACACGGCCTCAATACCAAAATGAGTTGGTTTGAGTTGACCATTTTAGTTAAATAGTGTTGGTATTGAATTTTTGAGAAATGAGACAGCTCAAAATTGTCATAATTTGAGAGATGACATCATGACAGTCATGACATAACTCAAGATACAAGATTGTCATTACGTCAAGGAACTTTCTTCTTAAAGACATCAGTGATATCACTGCTTTTTTTCTTTTTCCTTGGGTGTGACTTTAATTACTGTTTGAATTAAACTGTTTTACTTAAATTACATAGTGTTAGGAAATATGGGTCTACCAAATTAGGTTTGAGTTCACAATGAAAAAACAATTAACAACAAAAGTAATAAAAAAAACAATAATTTGTAAAATTTTAGGTTTTATTACTTCTGAATCTAACCAAATAATACAAACTCCTCCTCTCAAAATATGCTTACCTACTTATAAAACTCGATCTCTCTAGAATATTTTGTCTTCCACCGCATACCAACTCCAACAGAAAGGTATTTCTCCACAATAAAATTCTACAAGCCTACCTCCCTCCATATACACCAAACCCAAACCCGATCTATAATATTACTGCCCACAACCACAACTGCCGCCATTCAACGACGTCGCTTAACTTTTACAGGTAACCATTGCCCAATTTGTGATCCCTTGAGCTTAATTTTTGGCTACTCAAACACATTTCGTGATCCTTTAATTTTTAATTTGTAACCCCTTGGGATCTAATTTGTCACCCTCGGGTTTATTTTGTGACCACAGTTTGATTTTTGATGTGATGAGAGAGAGTATGATTATGAGGTTTTTTGTAAGGACATGAAGTAGAAGGTGGAGTGGTGTTTTTGTTTTAGAGAGGGAGAGTGGTTTTTTCGATAGGAAAGAGAAAAGAGACGAAGAGAGACAACGAAATGGAGATTTTGGTTGTAGCAGATAAAGTGAAATGGAGGAGGGGAAGAGGAGAGAGACCGGAGGGGATTATATTTCTGTGAAAATGAGAAGGAGGGGGGGGGGGGGGGGGAA
>ONZK01003034.1:114985-127510 GCA_900322385.1 Pharnaceum exiguum
ATCTTAAGAGTCGGGAATTACTTATCCGAAGCTAGGGGTGAGCAAAATATATGAATAGTCGAACCGGACCCAGTACCCACCTGAAACCACCGGGTACAAACCCGGACCTGATTGTGACGGTACCGGATCCAAATTTTCAAGACCGAAGCTATGCTAGACGAAAACATTACATTAGTTTTCGATGTTGTCTCGGTCCTTACTCGTATACGTGGATGACTTGGTATAATAGATGGGGCAAGTATCCAAAACGGAGTTCTTGGAGCCCGCAGATCTCACAAATACCTTAGACTAATAAGGGGTGCTTTCTTGGATTGCTTTTGTTGGGCTTGATATTGAAAGTGCGGGAAGGTCGGCTTAATTAGCCTTCTTGGGCCCGAGCTAGACGAGTACCCCGGGAAGGATGAGTGAACCCGAGCTGGACAGGATCCCGGGTGGGACAAGGGAAACCGAGCTGGACGCTTGAATCCGAAATTCTCGGGATGCCGCGACTCCTCCGGGATGCCCGGAGGGATGATATGATCATGGAGAACTCCATGCACACATAAGATGAGAGCTGGTCCGGGGATATCTGAGAACCCCTCTTTGATGCCTAAGTTAGCACGGGGTTCGAGGTTAATTTTAGAGGAAAGGGAGAGAGTGATTACTCTGATTTTGTGGGACTAATAGCTAGCCTTTTTTGGGAGTAGTGTAATGCGACTTGACATATGATGTCTTGCCTTGGAATCAGTAGAATGTGAACTAGTTGCCTTGAATACCTCATTATAGGTATTTATAGTCCTCATGATGTGAGAGTATTTTGGTAATTCGTCATTACGCTAGACTGAATATTGCTTTCCTCAACTCTCCTTGAACGTAACCCTGATGATAACCTACCAAGTCTTGGGCTTAGCAACATAAAAATCGTCATTATTCCGTCTTTTATAGGACTACCTATACCACCAAGGTGCACCTTCTTTTCAGGAAGCACATCTCATAAGTATTCCACAGTTAAGCGTGCTAGTTGTGCAGTAGTGTTAGGATGGGTGACCTCCTGGGAAGTCATTCCCAGGGTGCGGGTGAGTGAGGACAAAGCCCGCTTGAAGGACATGTGGTGGTCTGTGGGGCCAATCTCAAGACTAAGACCGTAAGGTGACCTTCGCCGCAAAGGACGGGGTGTTACAAATGGTATCAGAGCGACCCTGTGACCGCATGCTGACAGGCAAACAAGTAGTGCCCACATGAGGGCCCCAAGGAGTGCTTGGTCAGCCGCTGCCTAACGGGGACGTTGCGTTCTTTGAGTGGGGGTGATTGTGACACCCACAAAAAATGAGCCATTTAACAGGATTGATAGGACTACCTATACCACCAAGGTGCACCTTCTTTTCAGGAAGCCCGTCTCATAAGTACTCCACAGTTAAGCGTGCTAGCTGTGCAGTAGTGTTAGGATGGGTGACCTCCTGGGAAGTCATTCCCAGGGTGCGGGTGAGTGAGGACAAAGCCCGTTTGAAGGACATGTGGTGTTATGTGGGGACAGTCTCAAGACTAAGACTGTAAGGTGACCTTCGCCGCAAAGGGCGGGGTGTTACAGTAAATTTGAAAGATGAAAAGATTATTATTGATAGATGTTTGCCCAATAAGCCGTCCAATATAGCCTACAAGACAAGTTGACTGATTTAATCAACCTCAAAATGAACACATTTTATTGAAAATTGTTAAGCTAATCAAATAAGTTGATCTGATTAAATTATTATTGACTAAGATGTCGATAAATTACAAAACAAATATGGCCTAGTTATATGGGAAAAGAGAATTATTATTCATGATAAACTGATTGATATGCTACATTTTCTTACTTGTAGTTGATCGAATTAGGAGTAATGTGTCTAAACCAAGTGTTAGGGGTAAAATTATCCCTGGTTGTAAGTTGTTCATTTAGTTACTTTATTGAAACTTAAGGAGCCGAGGGAGCCGTTCCTAAAAGGTACCCTTCTCTCTTTAAGTTTATATAATTGACAATATTGAACTTTTTTGGGAATAAAAGTACTTATTTACCCAAAAAAATGACCTAGTTTGATTGAGTTGAAGTATCTTTTTTTTAGAACAAGTTGTAAGTAAAAAATGGATTGGCATCTAAAGAAAAAGATTTTATTTAGGGTTAATTGATATCTAAATAAAAAGAAAAAATAGTACAAAACTCTCCTAGTTTTTACTAAGAATGTAGCGAACTCCATTTAACTTTATTTAAGAAACTCCCTTACATTTATCACAAAAAATTGTATGAGACAGTTTTTAATAACCCCCCGGGTAGTCATCGATCATTAATGACCCCTTAGGCAAATATTAATGACCCCTCAGGTAACATTAATGACCCCTATCACCTACTCTCATATGTGAAAGGGGTTCTCACAAATTTTCAATACATTTAGTTCACCTTTGTAAAAACATAGTGTTAACCTTATTTAGACTTTAATTCCCAAATTGCCACTACATATGCTTTGCACGTGTGGGTTGTTTTCCCTCTCAGATTTTTCCCCCCAACAATTCCCTACCAAAACTCCCTCTTAACAAAACATCAGATAAAAAAGACTTTTATCTAACTTTCAAGCACTTAAAAGCAAATTAGGTGTATCAAAATTGAATTGGATGACGAACTAGACATTACCCAAAATTTTCCATTTGATGTTTTTCTTTACACCTATATGTTATTTTTTAATCCCAAATGTTTTTTTTATCTTTAGTAGTTGAAATTGTCCCCCAATTAACTGCGGGGCTTTTGTTTAAAAACATAAACCATACAAACCCAGAAAAAGGGTCCCTAAGTACACTAATCACTAATTACTTATTTATGCTCACAGCTCATTCCCTCACTAACTCATCGTCAATCACTAGTCATTAGCAAATAAACTATCACTTACTCTCTGAGTCTTATTAGTCTCTTTGGTGTCTCTGTAGTGGAGTGAGTTCTTCATTCTCCCTCCTTACAACTTTTCTCTTCTTTGTTTTGTGAGAATTAATATGCTGCTATCATCTAAAGTTTTATCATTTTGGAATGAGTTTTTGAAAAAGTTGAAAAATTGTAGTTTGAAGTAAATGAAAAAACCTTCTTAGTTTATAGAACTTGATAAAGGAGAGGAAGGACTGAAAGAGCAGGACAAAGAAAAAAAGTGGAAAACGGGAAAATGAAGAAAGGGGGAAAAGGAGGGATTTACGTGGAAATAAAAAAGGCGGGAATTATGTTCTTTTGAAGGAAAATGAAAATGGTGGAACAAAACACACACGTTCAAAGCATATACAATGGCAGTTTGAGAATAAATTCGTCAAAACTATGTTTTTTACAAAGGCTAACAAAATGTCAGCAAATTTCTTTAAAAAATAAATATTAAAAAGAATTCAGTACAAACTTAATAAAAACTGAAAGAGTTTTGTACAATTTTTTCAAAATTAAAATTATAATAGAAACATGCAAATGAAAATCTGGAACTAAAATACATTGTAAGAAAACAAATTTACCTTGCAGCTACATCAAAATAAATGCTCTCACCTCTCTCTTCCCTTATTTCCCCTGCACCCTCTCACCTTTGACCAAGCGTTGACTGGCCAGGAACGGCCCGATTCTTACCGGAATCCGGTCGTTCCTGGCTGGTTTTTCATCTTTTAACCTCTCCTTTCATCTTTCAGCTAGTTTTTTTTAGGTTCCTTCCTGTTCAAGTGCTTGTTTCTCATCCCCACTTTCGCAGGTTTGCTTTCCCAGATCCGGATGGTTATGGCATCCATGCTCCTTTTCTTGATGTTGTTCGGACTCTCCGGGGAAGGTCTGTGAGTTTCCTATATGATGGTGATGTTTTAGTTTTATTTTCTTGGTTTTGTGTCACTGTCTGCTTGTTGTTGTCTCTGTTTATGGCTTTCATTGAAGTGTAGTTGTTGTAGTGGCCTTTGTTTTCTCGTTTCACTTCTGGGTCAGTTCGTTTGTAGGTGTTCTTGGGCTTTGGTTGTTTGTTCTGTTCTTTCTTAGGTGTTTAGGTGCTCTTGTCCTCTGGTCTTTACTAGTTGTGTTGGCTAGGTGTCTCCGGCGTCTTTGAGTCGGGCTGTTTTAGTTTCCTTAGGTGGTAAGAGTCTTCTCTTGTTCTTTCGTTGCCTTTGTGAAGTCTTTCCTGGTAATGGATTACGAGGAGTTCAAGGCGTCGATCATTAGCAACCTCTTTAATGATGATATAGAGGGTGACATTGAGATGGTGGGTTTTATTAAGAGTTTGGAAAATCCTAGAGGGATCATTTCTATTGTGCATTCCAGTAAAGGTGAGGGTAATGATTACTTCAAGAAACATATGTATCAGCAAGCAGTGGATGTTTATTTCACTTCTCTTAATTTTTTGGTTTTTGCCAAGCCAAAAAACTTTGATGATCATAAGGTTTTATGTGATCTTGCCATTACAATGTGCCTTAATTTATCTGCTTGTGCACTAAAGTTGCGTGAATGGAGCAAGGCTGAGGCGATGTGCTCTTTTCTCTTGTGTTTTCAACCGAACAATGTGAAAGGCCTTTTTAGGAGGGGTGTAGCATTATTGGAACTTAAAAAGTTTGATGAAGCTTACAATGATCTTGTTGAAGCCGCTAGAACAGAGCCGGCTAACAGAGAAGTCCAGGTTAAACTGAAAGAGGTTGAGGGGCTCTCTTCTCTTCAGAAAAGGAGATACTGTTTTGATCCCCTTGAACAGGGCAAATCTCGAAAAGGAAGGAAAATTGATGTTGCAGCTGATTCTGTTAGTGATGTTTTGCAGCATAATGTTGGTAAAAGAAACATGGAGGTGGGGAATGTGATGAGTGGTAAGGGTCACTCTTCCATAGATTTGGAAGATTCTCATTTCAACACACAGGTGGAGAGTTCTCCTATTGATTCTGGTGTTAGTAGCGCCAAGTGCAAAGGTGAAGGCAAAGGTGCTTCAGAGTCTGTTTCGGTAGCTCACAGCTTAAATACAAGTGGTCTTAACTCCTTTAATGACCCAATGTGCTCATGTGTGTGTAATGATTCCGAGATGAAAGATAATGTTAACTCAGAAGCGGAAGTGGAAGCAGAACAGTTGTCTCAAAACTCTGCTCCTAATTACAAGTCTGCTCAAGGTTACTCTTGCAGCAAGACTTCAACAAATGCAAATCTCGCAGAGCCCAATTATCGGTTTCGTAACCGACAGAGGCGGGGCTCTATTCTTCGCATCTCTCCTCATACCTATGAGATGCTTGCTAGTGGAAAAGAAGTTACTTTCCTCCATCAGAACAATGTGAGTTTCATCAAAGTAAGGGTAAGAGATTCCGGCACAGTTCAGCCTGTTCAAGTGAAGAATTCTGAAGATGGTTCTCTAGTAAATGCTATGCCCCGTAACTTGAATGATGTTGTCAATCAACAAGGCCATGCAATTGAAGCTAGTGGTGTCTCATCTGTTTGTTCAAGCACTTCTTCCAACTCTTCCAGCTACAATTTAGAACATATGGAGGAGGAATTCTCTTCGCCTTTTGAGACCGTTGAAAGTGCTTGTTCATCTTTTTCAGCTCCTCAGCCTGACACAAGAAAGTTGAGTCAATGTCCTCGTCGTCCTCGCCTCCAAGATAGAGTTCCTGCGAATCACAAGCTTGTGGGAAGGCCCAAGAATTTCTGTTGCAGGTCTCTTATTGGAAGGAAGCGGAAAATCTCTCATATAATAAGTCCTTCCAATGCTAGGAAAAACCTACCATGGTACCCTCATGTTTTTCGGTCGTTCGTGGAAAGCCCACCAAGGAAGAAGTTGATGATCAACACCTTTAATAATGTGTGTAACTTTGTTTGTTGTAATGTAGTGAGTGTAACTAGTAACCTAACTGTTAAAGGTTATAGTTGTAATAATTGTGCTTCTTGTTGGGGTAGCTCTTATTCTGGTTATCAAGGCCAGAAAACGGGATCGGAGCTACCCCTTTCTAGTTTTTAGTTTCTTTACCGGGTTTACTCTGGTAGTTGTATCCATTGTCAAAAAAAAAAAAGAAAAAAAAAAAAATCTGGAACTACAAATCTAAGAAGGTTCGTCCTAGGGCCGACCCGCCATTCCAACAATTAAATCCGCCAATGTTCTCTTCGCACAACAAAAAGTAAAATCGCCAATGTTGACTTGCCTACTTTACGTATTCGACAATCGATAAACTTAATGATAAAAACATATATGGGAAGAATCTAGCCATTTGCTGATTTACTATAGATTGCAACTGTTCACCAAGAATACTCCGTACCTTCCAAAAAAGAAAACACACTTGTCACAAAAGATCAAAAACATAGATTGCAAAAGTTGCAAGTAGCATACAAAGAATCTAGTGGCCTCACTGTCTTGACTGACCTACGATAGCGGACAAAATCTAGTGGCCAAGAATAATGACACAAGCCTTGTGAATGGGGAAAACAAGTGGTTGGTGTGAGTGGTTCACTGGTTCGACACTCTTATCCCTTAAGCAAAATCTAGGGTTCGAGCCTTATGAATGCAGAAAACACTTGTTGGGAGTGACTTGATGCGATCATGATTGGCCTAGCCCAAAAAATTATCTATGGTTTCAACCAAAAAAAAATGAAACGAAAAAATGGAGTGTGACCCATGAGGTTAAAAACTTAGTAGTGTCTATCATCCTTTTAATAAGCAAATCGATCTATATCCATACTCTAAGATAAAGTTGAAATAATTATCTCCATCTTTCAACTTTCAATGATTATGGAATATAGCAAAATGACCATGAAAATCTTTCAATACTTCTTAGTTTTGGTGAAATTGTTGTAAGTAAAAACTTCAATGCAGCAATGGGTCAATCTCGGAAACAACCTCTATGTTTTCTTAAACATGGGTAAGGTTGCATACATCCTGACCCCGAGTACCCATTGATTTACACTCGTTTGTTGTTGTTGTTGTTGTTGTTGTTGTTGTTGTTGTTGTTGTTGTTGTATCCATACTCTATAAGTACAATTTAGGTATATTCATACAATTGGTTGTGATATTGGTATTTATAAATAGATATTAAATACTAAAAACTAACTATCTCAATAACAAATCCAACTAATCGAACTGCATTAATATCAAATCTAATGAACACAAAATTCTATTTATATTTCATATCAAATCTTTTTATAAAAATATCATATTCTACGATAATATTATCAAATCTAACATATTACATATCAAAAATATAGATTGTAACTAAAACTAGGTAAATTACATCATACACCCGGATGTACGGAGTAAGGTATACCCACCTTTGTATATAGATGATTTGAAATGGGCCATTTATCTTTTATGAAGTATTTGATAAATAAACAAAGAGGGTGTACGGAGTAAGGTACAACCATGTAACTATTCTTGTAACTAGTACATTGAGAAACTAGGAATGAAAATACGATAGCAATAGTCCTTTGGTTCATACATATTGGAGCGTGACCTACGCTAGCGGCCCAAGAAAGAGGGAAAATAGGCGTGATTCAATCTAATGACCGCTAATGGCTGAGTTTGGAGTTGTTGTCAAGTGATGTGCTGTAGCAAGTCCTGTAGCTGTGAAGTGCTGCAGCTTGCAGCTGTGGCTGAAAATGCTTTCACCTATAGCAGTGGGTGTTGTGGCTGAAAGTACTTTCACCTACAGTTGTGGAATAGGTGATGTGATCGAAAAAACGGCTTTCAAATCTTATATTTGGACAGTGATTTCACTCAAAGCAGTTTTGAAAAAACTAACAAACACCTCAAAAAATAAAAATATTGCCGAAATAACTTTGAAAGCAATTCAACCTCAAACCCAAACACAGCCAATAAAGACACAGGAAATTGCGGTGTCGTTAGCATTGTCTATCAATAGGAATTATTTTTACTAATTAGGTTTTGTTTGGCATGAGTAGCTAAAACCTAGGGTTAAAGGCTAAAAAAATTGGAGAAGCATGTAGCTGAAACCTTATGTCTTTACATGTATTTGGTAAAACTAGGTCACGTAACTACTATATTAAAATGACATAATATGGTATCTAACCAATACTGACAAGAAAAGATGGGAGGGAGAAAATATTTAAGTCATCTCCCATTAATAGGAGAAATTTATTATGTGTATTTTTTCTATAGGTTGTTAATGCTTATGTGTAAAAAAAATGATGATGCGTAAATTACGACAAAATGCAAACAAAAAAATGAAACAAGAGAATTTTTTTTTAAAAAAAAGCATACTTATGTTTTTAAGGGGAGAAAAACGAAAGGAAATTGCGAGAATTGAAATGGATTAACGGGTAGGTCCCGTTTTCTTTTTATAATGTTTTTGAGTTCAAGACCTCACACACATAGCACTAAAGCACTCATGTAACAGTATATTTTCTTATTCTTTCTTTTAACAAATTGGGGAAACAATCTTAAAGTTATTACACGTTTATGTACTATATATATCTATACAATCAAATTTGGCGTTTAAATCAAACTTATTCTCTGTTCATATGTAGAATTATTATAATAATAATTTTAAAACTAAAAAATCTTAACTAATCAAAATCAATTGTTACCAAATATATTTGTTCTACAAGTGAAAATTATATAATTTTAAGTATTCAAAGCTTGGCACGAATCTTAACGACTAGCATTCTATATACAAAAACTTGTGTGAATCTGTTTTCATATATGAGAATGTAATCAGTGATAAAAAAGTTTATTAATAATCCATCTATGGTCATTAGTGACCTCATGTTAATCATAAGTGACCCTTTCTCATGTATAAAACTGGTTCACACAATTTTTTCTATTTACTATAATATTAATATTTTTAACAAGGTTATTTTTTGTGTAAATATCAAAAGAGGCGCCGAGAGTATCAGGCAAAAGACACTTTTTCTAACTTCTCCAAAAAGCCAGAAGCCCCGTGCACTTTGGCTTTGTTGAAGTAGCTTAAATGATTGGTTAAAAGAGTAGCAGCTCTTCTTTTTTATTTTAAAAAAAGGTACAGTAGTTAGGTGACAAAAGAGTAGAGTAGCGGCTCTTGGCCAGGCTTAAATGCATTGCAGACGATCTACCTAAATAGGAGATTATTATGGAGGAAGTAGTGAATTAATTCTGTCAATTTTCCAAAAAATGGCAAAATTGTTGGGAATAATCCTACTTCTTTCAATTATACCAAAATGAAATCGGCTTGCAAAATTGTTGAAAGTAGTCCATACTTCAATCGTTGCATCCCAGAACGATCCAACGAAAATCTAAAATATGCCCATATATAAAATTAAAACTTTGGCTACAAATACATCCATCAGAATTGATATATTTCAGAGTTAAAACTAAAATTCATAGCTTAACGAAAGGTTTAAATTTTCGAAAATCTTGTGGTAAACCTTAATTAGATCATTTTGGGCTATAAAGTTCCAAGTACGAATTAAATTGAGATTATTTAAAATAATCAACCGAAATAGAGATTATTTTCATCAATTTCGCCTAAAAAGAATAATTGCATTATTGGGAGAAAAAAAAAACAAGAATTTTCTTTATGTTGATAATGATAATAACATTGCTCTACAATCTTCATGGCTGGCGAGTAGCACCACTCACTCGCACATGGGTAGCCATGAGATTATTGACTGCCGGGTCCATTGTGAATTTTGTGATATTTGAACTTTGGAGAGACGACATGTGCCTTGGCCGTTGCTACTTGAGGTTTTGGCCAGAATAACAAAAGAGATGAAACTATTTACTATATTAACAATTTTCAAAACTTAAGCTCTGTTTTGTTCAACTTATTTGTACAGTTCATTTAAGTTAAATTGAAAAAAGAAGGAAAAAAACTTGGGAAAAAGAGTGAACTAAATGTATACTTTTTTGTTATTTGTAAATTAAATAATGATTTTTTTTATTTAATAGAAAAAGCGGGCTCTCGCGGGCCGTCCGGAACAAAAATTTGATGTCCATGACCGCACATGTTAGTTTAAGGGCCGGGTTGGCCCGACCCTAAACTTGAACTTTTTTCAAAATTTCAAGTCCATGCCTTTAAAAAATAGCGGGCTGCTGAACGAGTCCCATGGGCCGTCGCGCCCATGAACGACACTATTTGCAGCCCAATTGGTGTTAAATTATGAATTTTCAACAAAATGAAAAAAAAAAAAAGGAAAAACCAAATTGGATGCTGTATGAACATTATTAATTTAGTGAGCAAAGTGAACTCCTACGGTCCGGCGGCAATAATTTGCATTGTTCTTATATTTATAGTTGACTTTTATATATGGTTTTGTCATTTTGGGAATTAGAATTGAAAAACTGTTAGTATGGGAAATAGTTTGTTCACTTTTGTTATTCTAACAAAAACCACGAAAGAAGGAGAGGGAAACTCCAATTCTTAGGTACACCGGTGTACGGGTACACCCTATGAATTTATAACTAATATTACACAGGCAGTCTACCGTGCACCCGGTGTATCTATACAC
Source organism: Pharnaceum exiguum (assembly GCA_900322385.1). Classification (NCBI taxonomy): domain Eukaryota; kingdom Viridiplantae; phylum Streptophyta; class Magnoliopsida; order Caryophyllales; family Molluginaceae; genus Pharnaceum; species Pharnaceum exiguum. Next base: position 125,397 of record ONZK01003034.1, read on the forward strand.
CGGGTGCCACGTCATCATTTAAAAAAAAAATTAACATGGATGACTAGTAGGCATTTTTATAAGACTAATGACTAGTAGGTATTTTTATATGACTAATGACTAGTAGGTATATGACTAGTGAAATCTTTTATATGACTAATATCTTCGAACTACTGCCAGATTTTTAGCCACTTATTTTTTTCCTTTTTACTTTTGATAAAAAAAAGAAGTGCCACCTAGGCAGGTGTACCCATGCACCTGGTGTAGCTTAGACTAGGAGAATATTACAACATATATTATTAGTCACATTTTTAATGCTATTAGTCAACCCCTTTATAATTAGTCATAAATTTATAGGGTGTACCAAAGACTTGCTGAGAGGGAAAAGGGAGAGAAATGGCAAGAATGGTGTAAGACAGTAAGAGGAAAGAAAGGAAAAAAGAAAAAAGAATGGTGTAAGACAGTAAGGGATTTTCTCTTAAAAAGTTTAGGAGAGTTCCGCACAAAATCAAAAAAATCTGGTAGACTAGTGTATAATTTTTTCTAAATACTTTGCACATTTATATATGAGAGTATTTTCGCGTGTAAGGAACATATAACACAATTGTCTTCTTCTCACATTCATTTCTCAATGGCAAAATTGTTGGGAATAATTCCTACTTGGGTCGATTATCCCAAAATAATCCCAACTTCAAAAATTGCTGGGAATAATCCCTACTTGGACCCTTGTAGCCCGGAATGATCCCATGACATTTTAAAATATGTCAAAATGTAAAATAAAAACTTTGGCTATACATATATTCATTAGAATTAATGTATTTCATAGTCAAAATTAAAATTGATGGCTTAAGCAAGGTTTAATTTATCAAAAAACTTGTTGTAAAAACTTAATTAGATTGCTTCGGGCTACAAGGGTCCAAGTAGGGATTATTCCCAGCAATTATTGAAGTTGGGATTATTTTGGGATAATCGGCCCAAGTAGGGATTATTCCCAGCAATTTCACCTTTCTCAATCCTCACCATTGAAAAAGTAATTTGAATCTCCATTAACTAACGGAGATCTACTAACTCTTGTTTGCTTGATTCCGAATCAAATTACAAATCTTGCACTAGCTCATCCGTGATCAAGTTTTTATCAAGAGTTCAAGACCGGAGAAAGCAAAGCGCTCACAACCATGTATAATCATAAAATTAACAATTGAGGGTTTGAGGCAGCCAATTATTCTGTCACCTTCATTTGTAATAATGATCCAATACATATATAACTTCTTCTTCTTTTTTCAAATCCAATACAGTACGATGAAAATATACAACAACTACACTACAAATTAAACGACAAATCTTGGAAATTTTACGATATATTTCAGTATTTCACACTAGATTAAGTACTGATCCCGATTGAGATGTTCTTCATTCTGTGGAAGTGAGTAATCTCTTTGAGGGAAAAAGAATCATTCACGTACGCATTAGCATCCAGCCATTGATAGTAAATCGTCTTACTGGTCCAAAACAGGATCTTGTGCCTATAAACCAAAAACAAAGACACGTAAATACGACTCGCTTGGTTCTTCAATGGCTCACTGTATTCGTCCCAATCGAATTCATAACTGGATAAGTTCAGGGTAAAATTCCAGTTCAAATTTTTCTTGAAACCTTGATACTCGTCTGAGAAGAACTCAAAATCAAGCTGCCTATAAGTGTCGTTTAAAACATAAAAGCACTCTATCCACCCGTCACTAGAGTAATTGAAACCCCGGAAAAGGTTCTTGTTCATTAGTTTCACGTCCATGTAGAGCATTGTGCTGCTCTCGTTATTGTTTCTTAGATTCAAATTGCAGAGCGTCGCTTGTGGGTCAGAAAAGGCGACGAGTACCCACAGAAGTAGCGCAGAAAGACCAAGAGATACTGCGGTAATTACACTAAAGCGAAGGCGACGTACGTAACTATGATGATGACGGCTATCCTTGGCGATCATTTTGTTGGAGATACAGTGGTTGCTTTGCAGGTTTTGTGTTGTGAATGAGCTTTGGACAGATGCAGGTTGAGAGAGAACTGTAGAAGTGATGCCCAAGTTGCTCCAGATAAAAGTGGTGAGGTTTGAAGCTTAGATATGTTGTACGGAAAGATTGTTGATG
>ONZK01003035.1:2205-20951 GCA_900322385.1 Pharnaceum exiguum
AAATATAGCAGTTCTCTTCCAAGAATCAGAATGAAGGGTAGAAGATAGAATACATCGCATAATGTTCAGTCGACTATCGTCTTCACCATCTCCCTCACTAGCGGTATCACCATCCACGGGGTCTACAGTTTCATCAAAAGGTTCCTCCTCATGAGTTTCTAAACCTATAGTAAGTGTACGGTGAGGACAGCGAGATGCTGGGTGCCCTAGTTCATGGCAACTATGACAACTTATAGATGAGTAAGAAGAAGTGTTGTGTGGACCTGAAGAAGAGGCGAAGGAGTTGGCCTTAGCGGAACTCACAAATTGTTTAGCGTCATTAGCACCCTTAGAGTAAGAAGAGAATGTACTAGGTCTCTGAAAACTAGTGGTCTTGGATTGTTTGGACTCCCCGACTTGAGAATTCCACCTACGAGAAAAAGAAGGTTTGAGGCACTTCTCAATTTCTAAGGCCTTATAGTATGCATCACTCACGGTTTGAGGGTCATGGACATTCACTTGGCTCCGAATGTCGTCCCTAAGTCCATTAGTGAATCGAGTCATAGTTACCCATTCTTCCTCTCGAAGGTTACATCTATTTTTCAACTCTTCAAACTTGTCATAATAATCGGAAACGCTTAATGTTAATTGTTTGAGATTCAATAACTCATTTATTAACTCTCTTTTATGAAAACGTGGGAGGTACTTTTCTTTAAGTTTAAACTTCATCTAATCCCACAAAGTTATAGGAGGTTCGTCACGTTGTTCTAGTTGTTGCTCAATATTCTGCCAAAATTTCTTGGCTGGGCCAACTAATTTCATTTTAGCAAAACGGAGACGATGTATATTAGACATGCCATAGAACACAAAGTAATCCTCTAAACGGTCTAACCAGGCTGTAGGATCATGTTTTCCCTCAAAGTCAGGAACATCAACCTTAACCCTCTTGGTCACATCATAAGGATCATCGTGATGATGTCGATTATAATTATGGTCTCGTCTAGGTGAATGATATCGAGGTTCTCTAGTTCTATGTCTATGGGCAGCTGTACCATAATACTCAGCCTCAGTATCATCGAGAATAGGAATAGGGCTACTATGATTATTTATTCTGGAATAATCTCGTGGTTGATGTGGAGTATGGATTGTAGGATCCGCCCTAAACTGACTATGGCGATGGACTGAAGGCTCAAAGTGCACATAATGTGGTCCATTTTGTATGTCATAGGACGGGGGAACAACACTACAACTCGGATTAAGGACCATATGACTTTTACCCTTATCACCACTACCGTTAGGAATGGCACGCAAATTATCAAACACATCAGACTGAAACTTCTTTTCAAGAATATGTATTCGACCATCATAAGACATGACTGAAGTTTGTAAACCCTTAACACAAAGTTGAAGGCCAGCAACATTATTTTGAAGTTCAGAAACAGAAACTTGAAGTCCTTCAACACTACTATCGAGAACCATGGTGTGTTGGTAATTTTCTCGAATATCTTTATGATACTCCTCTTTCATATTTGCAAGGTCAAGTTGTATTGATTCAAATCTCTGTTGGTGTTTTTGATCAGACTCTTTTAGTAACTCTTTAATAGATTGGTCAGACTCCTTGAGTAACTCTTTAATAGATTTAGTAAATTCGTCGAACTTTTGGTCCGAAGACATTATTCTAGTAGCCGTGGGCATAAAGTAAACACGCAAACAAAATTTATTTTTTTTATGATTAAGCAAACTAATATAAGACAAACTTAAACTCACACAAACCAAAATAGAGTAGAAGTTAACACTAACAGACACGTAGCAAGCTAAAGCAATCAAAGTAAGTATGTAAATAACACAAGTAAGTCCTGTTTTTGTTGTTTTTTTTTTCACAAAATAAAAAAAAATGAAAACAGCTTTGAAAACTTAGGCTCCAAGCAAATTAAATTAACTAGCCACTGAAAGTTTAAGTCCTATAGACAATAAAGAAGAGGATTCCATTACCAAAGGTGTGAAACTGGAAGGGTTGGGAGGTTGCAAGTGACAGGAACAACGGTTTACTTCAGCACGCCATCACTCCTAAGGCAGCAACACCATATCTTCTATGCTTCACAACTTCGCTTCACAATTTGCAGCAGCAGGTAGGCAGTTACCAGATAGCCGACTAGCAGCAGCAAACAATGATAACACCAACGATAACTTCTTGCAGTATTTTTCTCAATGGCCAGAAAACTCAGATCTGATTTTAAGGAGTCTGTTTTGTTTTGAGCTAGAGCTAGGCAGCTTTAGAGTAGTGCGGAACGGTTAGGCTCTTGATACCAAATTGATGTAAAACAAAGGAAGGGAAGAGCAAAGTAAAGGGAGAAAAGGGTTTAGAGAAGAGTTAAAGGGAAAGAGAGAAAGCTAAGGGTTCAGAAACACTTTCAACGTGTAATTTATTATTCTCAATCATCAAATCTGTCTAATAACTCTTTAACAGCCACTATATACAGGCCAAGCTTAACAAATAGAAACCTAACTAGACTAGGAAAAGTAAATAACAAAGAATAAACTAATTTCTAAAATATAGAAAGTCTAGAATAATAATTCTGACAGCAAACTTTATTTCCTATTTCTATATTTCTTCCTAAAGTAAGTCTTTAGGGACTTATTTCCATCAAATACATGAATTCGGAGTTACGATTACTTTTTTTGTTTACGGTTTAGGGTTTAGGCAGGCAAGGGAACTCTGGGGGAAGGGGGAACATGTTCTCAATATGATCTTCACAAGCAATTTTGAAGGTATATCCTTTAAATATTGACCATGTTTCGATGCCTATTCATATATTAATAAAATTATGGGAAGACTGGCTGTGAAAAGAGAAAGAATAATTTTTGTTTGGTTGTTTGGATGTGTTTTATGCATAATCTAGGAAGATTAAAATATTAATCCCCATAGATGGATAATCAACCTCTACTTTGGCTTTGTATTGCTTTATTATTCTTCTTCTTGCTTTATTATTCTTCTTCTTGCTTTATTATTTTGTGTTTTTTGAACTATATCAACATTATATTTTGATCTGTTGTAGCTTTTAAATGTGTGAAATAGTTTATTAGTATCATACAGATTGTGAGCTCTTCAAAGCGTTGCTCAGTTTGTGCTTTGTGATTACAATCTTTCTGAACTGTTGCTTAGTTTGTACTTTGTTTTTGTTAGTTGTTAATTCAGTTTGATAGAAAACAAGAGGGAGGGAGGGGGAGGGGGGAAAGGGGCGAGAATTAATTGAGTAAACGTTGTATCATGTTTTTTTTATATAGGTTTTATGACTAGATTAGACTTAATACTTCACCTCTAGATAGATCGGTAGATACACCAAGTGAATAACTGATTTTGGACAAATTGAGTACGTTATGTATAAGACTACTTTTGCTTTTAGATCTTCCAAATGAATATGTGTACTTACCACATGTAGTTCACTTAGTATCACATACACATGTGTCCTGTTGATTAAACAGAGGGGGAATTTTTTTGAGACACCATGGACGAGAATAGAACTCTTCACTCCTCAGATCTCCATCGAAAGATATTTATTTTGACCACCAGTGCCCACCACTATCTTTTCCTATTGCACTATGGCCACCGTGAAGTGTCAAGTCTAGAAATAGTGCGACCATGCCTGCCAACTGTTGGGAGGAAAAATATCACTTTAAGCATGCTGTTGAGCTGAGAACAAAGTCTGAGTGTTAGAATAGGATTTAGTTTAGAAGATTGCAAACTTTGTTAGTCATAATGTATGTTTAATTTCGAAGAAATTTTTCTCGGCTTTTTTTGAGGGGTTAGAAACACTAAGTGTGTGTTCCATTTATTTGATCTGTGCAAAAGTGGAGAAAGAGAAATTGATATCAACTTCAACTACAGGATTTGTTGAAATTACAGTGCCATATTTTGAGAAAGGTGGTAATGCCTGTAACTCCTACGCGAGGCCGATTTGATCTACTACTCAACGTGAATTATTGATGAAACTGTTTTCTAATGGTAATTTTAGATCACCTTAACTGCTGCTGTATGAAATAGTTGATTGTTTGTTGGTCTAATTTTTTGCTTCGATCATCTCTCCGATCAGACTAACCTGGAATTTGCTGTTTAAGTTTGTTTGTCACTTTGGGTGGTTGTGAATTTTCGCTAGAGGTTTGATTTTCATATTCATCTGGTAATATTTACTGCAACATGTCTCTCGCTCTCTCTGATTCTATTTTTTCCTTTTTCTTTTTCTTTTTTCAGTAGATTTGAGTACCATATCAGTTACAGGCTGTGTTCATTTAGTAAGGTTATTTTTTGCTTCAAAATTTGCCAGTGGAAGTTCTCAATTTGAGCTGTGCTAGAACACATATTCAATATGTTGATGTTGTAATAGTACGCTTCTTTTAAAATATCTCTTTTTTTTTTGAAGAATCTACAGAAGCTTTCTGCCGGAAGCTTAGAAGAGGATCCTGATGCAGTTTCCTGAAACTGCCGAGATCACTCTAGAGCATTATCAGAAATTGTAGGCTGCAAGTACGAGGAGATCTGCGATCTAGAGGTTAATGATTTTTGTGGCAATCTCGGAAAGGTCGTAAGTAAATAAGTAATGAGCAGGTTCTGAAGATGGAGAAGGCTATTCTAGGCAAGCTTGAGTGGTACATAACTGTTCCCATGCCTTACGTATTCCTCCTTCGCTACATGAAAGTATCAAATTCTGATGATGAAGTAGAGCACCTAGTCTAGCTGAGCTTGCTTTGACGAAATATGAATGCTCGATATCTCTTTGCCTGTCTCTGGTTACTGCCTCAGCGGTCTATGTTGCACGGCTCACCCTCAACAAGGCTCCTTTCTGGACCGAGACTTTAAGGGGTTACACCGGTTTCTGTGAAGTGCATCTATGAAATGCGCCAAGGTGATGGCGAGCATGCAGGCAGCAGCACCAGGACTTAACCTCCAATCTGTGTACAAGAAATACCTTCAAGGATAAGAAGTATGGTGTAGCAATGTGTACACTGCCATTGCTCTACTGTGTTGATCATACAAGGGCTTCAATTTTCTGTCAGCTGATGACAAAATTATGTAGTGTTTTTTTTCTGTCTGGTTATGACCAAAGAAGGGTGTTTTTTTTTATAACTTCTAATCAGTGTCAGTTCACTTTTTCTGTTGGTAGGGATATTTGTGCAGTATTGCTCACCTATACATGGTGGTAGGCTGGTGTGTAATTGTCAAAACTTATTGGCAAATTAGGAAGTTGTGAAGTTATAAAAGACTTTACAATTATTTTATCTCAGTTCATAAAGTATATTTTACAGTTCAACAAAATAAAATATGAATAGACTCGAATAGTATAACCCCCTCATTTAAGAGTGAAAGTGATGATATTTCAAGCGAAGAAAGTAAAATTGCTATGGAATGATGTGTCGGGTTGTCAAACCAGTGCACATAAAAGGACTGTTGTCACGATGGAGAACTGAATATTCGTTATAAGTTGTCTAATGTCTATTAGGTTGAAGGAATGATGCAAGTGCTAGATCTAGCTGCTGCACATTTGTATGAAGAACTCCTCAAATATAAGAAGTTTATCCCTTTCGTGTTTTAGTATAGTCCTTGGTTCGATTTCCTTCTTCAAGTTTACTGTTCTACCTCTATCACGGATTGTGGAATTTCTTATACAGTCACGTTCAACAACTTTGTTAAACATCATAAACTAAACTATTGTACAAAATTAAGAAGAGAGAGTTGCTCAAGTGGTAGAGAGCACTCCTTCAACCCCTAAGGTTGGGGGCTCGATTCTTACCGGCCTCAGTGCCCCCCTTTATACCAAAAAAAAGAAAAAACTATTGTACAAAATTACCCTTACATAAAATAATAAAGCAAAAACTTTAATTTAAATTAATTAGCAATTTTTTTTACTTAACTTAATACAAAATAATTTAAGACTATAGATCTAAATATTATTACAATAATCTATGTGAAACTTTTTATCAACACACCCCATGTATTTTGATGTGGAATTTTGTGGGTTTGGACCCTGATTAGGCAAACGTCAAAATGAGTAGGCTATTAATAGTTTATTTAAATGGTGTCCTAGGCATCATGCATGGACTTTGTGATCTGTCCTAATTAGGTATGGTCACAACTTATGCAATACTGAATTCCTAGATGGCCTTGTGAGTAAATATTTGCGCACACTGGATTTGAAGTCTTTCTAAGTTCGTGGGAGTAGGGGGAAGGGGATGGGTATGGGGGGAGGGGGGAGAGAGAGAGATAATTGAGTTCAGCTATGCTTTAGGCTAGATAGGAAAGATGAACGTCTGTCAACTCGTAGCAGGATCCCTTACGAACTCCGGTAAGATCATTAATACAGCTTATGATGCTACATTCTGTGATTAGTGGTATTTGGTGGCAGACTGCTCGTTTTAAACTACTCCCTGATTACTTTTACCTACTTTTAATCAGCAAGTCTTTGGTACACCGGGTGTAATAGTACACCCTTTGCATTTATGACTAATTATAAAGGGACTAACTAATGGCATTAAAAATGTGACTAATGATAAATGTAGTAATACTAGTTATAAATCCACGAGGTGTACCCGTACACCCGGTGTACCTAAGAATTGTAGAATTTTAATTAGATGATTTTGGCATTCTCCCCATGTTATTGAAAATAACGTAGACGCTGCAATTCCAGACACAATGGCTCATGGACTCGCTGCTATGTGAGGGATGAGGAATGGCCGGTTTATTATAGCCTTCTCTAGCTAGAGGCTGGGACCATCATCCTAACACTGCAGAATATTATGCTCTCTGCGAGAGGCATGGACCTACATCAGAGGATGGCTTTCTATTTGTAGAGACAGTTGCCTGAAAATTGTTAGTAGGTAGTTCAAAGATGACAATAAATCTTAGCTATCTAAGAGGCATTTGGAAATAGCCGTCTAGAAATGGTTACTAAGTGGTGGTTGAAGGATACGATGATTTTCGTTTTTTTAGCCAGTGTTGGCGTTGTAGGGACTGCTTTGCTGAAGAGATGTTAGCTCATGTTAAACTCTTGATGTAATTAAGTTGCACAAGATTGGTAAGAAATTCTATGAAATACATTTTAATACCAGACTCTCTAAATAGTTAGCTTCCAAAATTATATGTACTCACAATCATTAAATTATGTACACTCCATTTTAAAATGATACTTAACCTTCACATTACATTTAACTACCTTCTCCCACCACAATAATGACATCAACTATTCATAGGTGTTTTACGGCAAATATAATACATATAAAATAATTGCAATATTACTAAAATTGCATCACCTATGCATAAAAATCATAAACAAAACACCTACATATGATTTTTTGGGGATCGCGTTGCGCGCGATCATCCAACTAGTTTTTTGTTAACAACGGAGATGAGAAACTCAAAGTTTCTTGTCACTTCTACATTTTTCCCCTTACTATGATGGAAAGGAAGAGAGTTTGCGCCTATGTAAAATTGTACATAACATGCACATGTGTAATGGTCAAATATTACAACTTTTACAAGTTGAATGCAGTACATTGATACCTTTGAAGCTCAGTCGTCGATTTTCGTTAGCTACTTTCGTCAATGATGAGTTGCGTTATGTAATAACAGCTAGATAATTTGCGAAGTGACTCAAAACGACAAGCATTACAGCAGAAGTGTTTTTTTTTTTTTTTTTGGGAATTTTAGGAGGAAGAACCAAGACAAGATCAAATCAAAATCAAAAGCGGAAGGTAAGCTTGCAAATATGTGCTTCAAGAAGCTATCGACAAGATGGTCATTGGACGAAGACATGGTTAATGTTAGTCTTGCTTATCACACGTATAAAGTTTAAAGTTAATCACAATTGATTTTCATGAAATCAAACTAAAATGCACATTGAAGATTCTACAAAAGATAAAAATGAATTCTCTTTCCACCCTTTCAATTTCTTAAAAATTCTATTCTTAAGGTATCGGAAAACGGTACCTATTGGAAGTCGCTAAAAGGGCTGGAAGACCCAAGTATCCAGAGTTTTCTGAAAATTTTCTGACTCCCAAGTAATTCAGAACACCTTCTTTTCGTAACTCATCAATCCCCTTACAGAAATTGGCTTCTGACTTCTGAAAACATACAAGTTGCCCCGACGGCCTTGGAGTAGAGGATTGATTCCCAAGACTTCATGTATTTCTTCAGAGTCAGCGTTAATCTTTGCTCACGAATAAACATGCTTTTCTCAAACAAAACTGTGTAGATGAGCAACCTTTTTAAGCATTAGTCTCAAGTCACAAACTATAAAATGGTATGTAGTTCAACTTATGAATGCTACATATAATCATTGGCACACTTTTTTGACCAAGGTTCCGTCCTCAATATTCTTTTGAACTCAAATATAGTCCAGAATTAATTAAATTGAATATTTTCAATGAGTATTGGAAAACAAGCCACTCATATAACACCCCTTTTGGTATCGACAAACATTAGAGTAACATTTTTTTCGGGATGAATAAACAAGGAAACTACAAACATAGTTTTCAGCTGTGGAGGAATAGATGATCGAGAAACAATTTGCAACGTATTACTAGACAAATTACTTGCTTGCTTCAGCATTAGTATTGAAGGATGAAAGTGGAATAATAATTAATAAGACTCCCATCTACTTATTATAATATAATGATTAATGATGAAATTGACACAATGAACAGCTCGAAACAAAAATAATCCGTACAAATGAAAAGCATTTGATAAGGCTAATGATTAAAATCATTTAGCTCATGAACATGCTAGTTTTGTATTTTATTAGGTCAGGACCTGCTTCCCAAAACTACCTGGTTTTGGGAGCTTTAGCAAGCTTCTGCTTTCGCTTCTTCACTGCCTTAGGGACCTTGGTCTTTCTAGTTTTCCTCTTGTTCTCTTTCACCTCCTTCTTGTTAGACTTTCTAATTGCCTTCCTATCTTCAGGAGACAATTTTGTTGCACCAAAAGGCAACTTAGTTTGTGCTTCGCTAGAGGTCCCATCTTCTACATTTGCAATTTCATCTTCATCTTCTACATTTTCAATTTCATCTTTTTCATCTTCTATTCGGTCTCCCTCACACCACATGTTGGCTCACTATCAGTTTCTGGCCTTTGTTCTTTCTGTTGCTTTGGAATGGATTGAGATGTATTTTCCCTGGATTGAGACATCTTAGGAGCCTGGCCAATTCCAGTTACTATATTCTGCATGCCTTCAATGTCGTAGCTGGTTGACTTGAGCTCAAATTTGTCAGGATTGTTGACTTCCTCCACAGACTACGGATATACGATGGGAAGGGAATAAATTAAAAGCAACAAAAAAAAGATCAGGTACGGGGGGCTTCACAGTAATAGATAAGAAATGCAGTCTGCTTGCAGAACGACCCATTAATTTAAACAAAAACTTCTAAACGAAGCGGTAGTATGCAATATACATCTTATTGATGGAAACAGATATAACTACGGGCAAAGTAATACGGACTGACGAGTATCAAATGCTGAACTGCTGATATAGGAAACCACTTTATTACCTTAACAAATGCAAGGTCAGCAAATTGATCCTCAGCAGTTGTATCATGGCCATGGCAGCTGGCTACAACCTTCTGTTGAACCTGAAGCACATAGATACTAGTTTAAGCAAAATCACAGTTCAAAGAATCATAGATACTAAAGAACTTCAGAAGAATCTTCCAAATAAAGCCCAGCAAACCTCTTCCAGGTTGTCAGTATTCACAGCACAATCAGCAAAGTATACATCTTTGATGAAAGTTATAAGTTGATCAACTGCCATCACAGCCACACCACTTTTCTCAAAGAAGTCCTACAAAGCAAGCAACCATTTGAACTTACAGCTATATATAACGGAAACATTGAAGAATATATAGAAAAAATCCAGCTGTTTACTCACACTAACATGTCTACAGTCTTCCTCTAAAAACTGCAGCGCTTTTTTATGTTCAACACCAACGGCTTGAGAAACATCAATAATATATAAGTGCCCCTGTGATCCAAGTAAAATAAGACTTCTGCAGGCCATATAGCAAAAAAAAGTGTTCCGGGGAGGGTGTCACTAAGCATACCTCATAATAGAGAATGTTATACTCGCTTAAATCTGCATGCACCAGTTTGCACTTTTGGTACAATGTCCGCATTGCAACAATAATCTAATACATACACAGGAGAATTGATAGTTTAGCGCATCATAACAAAATTTATCATTATTTTGGTTGGAATTCACAAATTTTCAAGGTTCTAAATGTGTTTGTGTGTGTGAGTGCATATTTTCAATTCTGCTTTCTTTCTTCTCCTTTTTTTTGTGCAAAGGGGAAGGGATGTAAGGAGAGAAAGCCCAAGTACCTCCACATAACCTTCTCGCAGCTTGTTAAGAGGTAATAGTACGTCTTTAAGCCGAGGTGCTACCAAACCCTCCTTTCCTGTGAAACACGTGTAGATAACAGGATCAGAGGAAGCGAAAGAAACAGACATAAAACTAACATTTATATAAATCACTTAGTTAAGTCTTCGGAATAACTATGAGCCTATGAGAGGGGTCACTGCATCCTTTTTAAGAAAAGCCATTCGTAGATATCCCATTCCTCATAACGTACACCATTCTGTTCATTTAGCAGTTTTATCTTTCACAAAAAAAATCATAAAGTTCAACCATCATATCTGGTATATACATTTACATAGTTTGTTATGTACACCACTAATTTCAAAAATAGCCTCCGTATATGTAGTGGCGTGGCTAGCCAAACCAAACCTCATGAGACCCAAACATAGCCTCTTCACTAATAGTTAAAAAAGGTTTATGACTCCATATATTACCAGAACTAAGGATCCTAAAACCATTTTGTAACAACATTTTCTTCGTCTTTCAAGAGCCACACACCTTCTGAGCTCCATCAGCCTATACAAAGTAGATACAGCTATAGAAGTAAATTCACAACTATAATACCTATGAATTTCATTACTAACACATGGAGTCTCAGATCAATAGTCATGGGATAGCGTAATCCGGCTGCATGTAGCCTGCAATATCAGTAATATATGTCAGAGTACTCAGTAAAGAAAAAGGATATCACAATACTGTATGCAAAAATGGCAGGAGATGCTAAGTAACAAAATAAGTCATGCTCTGGATCTTACAGAGCCAAAGAAGAAAGAGATGTTCTTCCTTTAGTAAAATCATACCAATATAATGCCATACTGATATGCCATAACACCAACGCCAGTGACAAGTCACTAGGCTCTCATAGGTCCATAGAAGCATGGTATTCTGTTGGTTTCACATATCCTTCGGTAATCAAGTGATCAACTTCTTCTAGTATAAGTGTTGCTTGGAAATCTTAACTGATAAAAACTCATGAAAGAAACTGCTCCAGTTGTATGCAACTATACTGAGTGGAGCTTCAAAGTTCAAAGAACAAGCCAAAATACAAGTCATGGTTGACTACAAATAACGCACAAGGGGCGATTCTCCACAATTTGAGGGCAAATCCAGGGAAATGGGATTGCCGCAAGCTGCGAAGAATATTTCCTTTTCTTCTAGTTAAATTTTTTCAGAATTATTTAGACGTGGGAGAGCAAGCAATGAAAACCAAAACCTCATGTCAGAATGAAAAACATGCTGCTCGGACTCTTCATATAAGCTAAAAGTACCATATAAAATAGGTATGGACCACTTCACACTTCATTTTAAGCCAAAAAGTAGAACATTTTTTGAATGAAAAGGGCGAGCTCAGCACTCGATACGTATCCATTTCAGATACTCATAGCAGAATCCAAGTGCCATTCAGAAACCAACAAAGGCACATGAAACAAAACGATAAATCCAACGATGGATCCACGCAGTCAACATCAGTGCACATGACAAAGAGAAAATCAAACTAAAGTAAGCTAAAAAAACCACAATAATCCAAACCTTCCACATTCAATCATTTACACAAGAATTACATCAGCATGAGGGTGTTGACTACTTCAAATGGATCACATGCCAATAATGGCAGAACCAATCTCTAAAAGAGTGACTGAGATCTCCTCAGAATTGTGCAGCCTGTTCTTGGAACATACTACACAAATGTGGTGTTGAATTGAGTTGAATGCATAGGAACTACTAATCATGAGATTCCACTAAAGATGGACACAAACACCTCAATGAAGTACAAATCCAACACAAATTTGTTGCCACTATCAAGCCATCACATCAGTTATATACATTGTAACGAACTACATAAATTGCTCTTTCTTAATGTACCTCATGAGATTCCTCCTTTCTTTTTCAGCCCATGTCTTAACCATTTTCCGAGGATTGTGCTTGTCGTATTCAAATCTGAAACGATAATCCCCATCCACATAACGTTCCCTATCCCTGAAATAGAGAAAAAGAAATGAGCTTAAATGATCCAAGCCAACAACATTCATATAGCATGTATTCTCCATCCCTCGGGGAGGGGAGGGGAAAGGTGCAAAACACAACAGGAAACATTCACAGCAGAATAAGCAAACCAAAGTGAAAGTAAATCATCCATTAAGCATTATTATTACTAATACTTTTTTTTTTAGATAAGGAAGCCGTCCTCCCACAAGAACAATTACAAGTTAGACCAATTCCTTTGTAAAACACTCAAAGGTTGGCCTACAAAAGCTCCCGTGGCCTTGTTCCACAAGGAAGCCAGAAAAGTAGCTCTATCCCAAAGCAAATCAGGTGACAAAACACAGGAAGTACTCCGCGGGAAAACTCTCGCATTCCGTTCAAGCCAAATACACCAAAATATTGCCATCAATGCGCTTTGCCATAACACCTTCTTCTCCTTATCCCTCCTAAAAGCCATACACTTGATTTGCAAGAACTCAAGTGTAGATGATGGACAAACCCAATGTTCCCCCATCACACCAAAGAACTCAGTCCATAAGACACGTGCAAAGTCACAATGTAGGAAGAGGTGAGATGAAGTCTCTGCACCAGCCATAAATATCCGGAGAAAGAGGAAGACGAGATCTACTCTTTTGTAGCATGTCATTAGTATTAATCCTTCCCAAACACAAAGTCAACACAAATGCTCTCACTTTATACGGGACCTTTGGTTTCCATACCAAGTTAGCAATCGGGAATAAGGGATACTTTAAGGGTGCACTTAGGCTAATAAGGAAAGATTTGGTCGAAAACACACCAGAATCATCGCCCAACCAAACTCTAGAATCCTTATCGCCCGGAAATTGCACGTTAGAAAGAGCATTTAGCAAGGAAGTGAGCTCCTCCATCTCTTGCTCATGTGGATTCCGCCGCAAAATGAAGATTCCATGAACCATCTCCAGCAAAAAATTGAGAAATAAAAGCATCATGAAGGGATGATAGCCTAAAAATGCGTGGAAACCTCACGCTCAGTGCCTGGTCCCCCAACCATAAATCCTCCCAAAATCTTATGCGAGCCACGTCACCTAATTTGTACTTCACAAGTGGAAAGTACAATGAAGACACTTGGGAAACAAACTTCCACGGACAATCATGCGTGACTTTCGTAGAATGGGCCACATCCCACCCATTTCCTTCAAGCCCATACTTCTAATCACTCGATGCCAAAGACTACCCTGCTCCAGTGGAAACCGCCATAACCATTTCCCTACAAGAGCAATGTTCTTCATAACTAATCTTTCAATACCCAAGTCTCCCTCTTCCTTAGGCCTACATACCCTATCCCAACTAACAAGGTGATCTTTCTTATTTCCTTCCGGCCCAGACCATAAAAAATCCCTCATCAACTTTTCGATCTTTGTAGCAACTCCAACCGGGATCTTAAAAAGCGATAGATAATACAAAGGGATGCTAGATAAGCAAGAACGCAGCAATGTAATTCGCCCACCCAATGAGAAATAAACCTTCTTCCAACCATCTAGCCACTTGGCGACTCGTGACACAACAGACTTCCAAAAAGACTCCGAGCGTGAATTACCCCCAAGAGGAACACCTAAATAAGTAAGAGGCCATGTTTGTATTTGACACCCACCAAGTGAAGCAAATGCTCTAAGAGACAAATCATCAACATTAATGCCTGATACACTACACTTCGAGAGATTAATTTTCATTCCAGAAATTATTTCAAAAGTCCGCAAATGGGAAAGAACATTTCGAAACTTCTACTCATTCGCTGCTAAAAACAATACCGTGTCATCCGCAAATTGTAAGTGAGAGACATGAACAGCTTCTCGTCCCACTCTAAAACCCTCCTCATTATTATTACTAATACTATGGTTTGTCAAATATCTAGTGAACTTTTGGGCTAACTTGTTAATCAAGTATGACTATTAACTAGGTTATTTTGCTAAAAGAAAAAGTGCTTCAGTGGCAGAGATGTTCAATTGCCTGTACAAATATAATAGTACCATTTATTCTACATTTGGTTTTGGAACTTCCAAAAGAGGAAAGAAAATGTTGCACATGATACTGTCCTAATTCATTTGACAACAATGAGAGCAGAAATTTGGTCAAACACTAGTCTCAAAAATGAAAATTACAGAGTAAGATACAAGTATCTCAGCAACGTTTAAGAGGATTACTAACTCGGGAGGGACATTTAAATCTCTGGCATGAGAAAGATGACTAAGTTAGCATCATTTAATTCAACTTAAACTTAATGGAAAGGTCAGTAGGCATTCACAAGAGCAGGAGAGTACTGGTCGGATTACACAAAGCAAAGGTGTACCAACCAGAAACATCTTGACCACTGGACACCATACAAGATTCCCCTTTCTTATTAAGATTAAGATGATAAGATATGGTGAAATTTTATCTTAAGATAGTGAAGTTTTGGGATGAGATGATGAGAACCTCCGAGTCATTTTCCTACTTTAGATATAGGGTTTAATCTTTTCATGAGTTCTAATTTGCACACCATAAAAATGTGTTACGTTCACCATTTTCTCAGATTTTTCCACTTTTGCCCTTTTCTTAAAATATAGAAAAACAAAAGACCATACACTCCAACGCGATCTATGATTATTTGATTCTCGTTTTACTTCATTATCGTCTTGTAGAGTTGCATTGACACTACCTTAAAACACAATAAACAAAAAAAGTTTGAAATTTGAACCACTTTGAAAGTAGACTGCTGTATATATAATGCCAATAATGAACTTGCTGGGAAAGAAGCCAAGAACCCATGCTGCTGACAATGGCATAGTACCATTACTACCATAGATAATATGTTCACAGAAATACAAGTTTACCACTCACGAACTGGACAACATTTGTTAGATTCAAAATACACAGAAATTTGAGAATATAACTGTAACTAATGTAATGCGGACTTTCTTTCAACTTGACTTCATTATTCATGTTTGAATTAAAAATTCATCCTGAGAAAATTGAATACAAAATGTTGGTGCTCTTAAATTCAATTGACCACACAAGTCCCAGATGTGACAATACAAAAAAAATTAAAATTAAAGGAGAATAAAATAGCACCCCCTCCATTAGTAAAACTTACAAGCCACCATTTCTCCAGATCTTTAGAGTTAGATAAACTTTTATTAGACGATAGATTAGGAGTATCCCTCGAGAGGAGGGGCTCTTAATCTTTAACTTTCCTCCTTACCTTTTTTATAAAAAAAAAAAATTCCTAGATCTGAACTATCATCAATTCGACCTTTGGGAAATGACCACTATTATCACCGCGTCACAAGGGAGTGAGGGACAAAGAGTGTTTCATACACCGAATTCTACTGAGTCATTAACATGAATGAGAGAGATCCTAAGGGATAGCCGAGGAGGAGGAAGGGCGGCGGCGATGTGATTGATGGGAACTTGTTAAGTGTCGAAGAGACATGGAGGAATGGGTGAGGGACAACGACAACAACAACGACGACGACGACAACAACAACAACAACATTGATATTATAAGGGAGGGTAAAATTGTAAAAATTGGTGAACATAACATATTTTTATGGTGTGCAAATTAGGACTCTTTTTATTGAGACTTAAAGACCGGCATGTCCTTGACACAGATGCATTTTTTTTTTAAAAAAAAGGAGACAATTCCTAGAGTCTAAGACACCATCTGCAACTACATAAAATTGCAATTTCCAAGTCTATAATAACTATTATCCAAGTTTATGATAACAACCAAGTTCAGATTATAGATTCAAGTATCAAGTTGTTAAGAGAATTCAACGAGTGTAGTACTTCGTGTTAGAATTGCAGTCCAGCTTCGGTGTCCTGGGAATTCAGTGTGCACTTAATCTTAACCGTTTCATAATTTGTTTATGCGTTACATGAGATTAAATGGCACACAGAATGGCACACAATTTCCGGAACACCAAAGCCACAATGGTGTCCGGTGTCCTTTTGTTTAGGCTTGATGACCTCAAAACTTCAATCCATACCAATACCGGAGTCCCATACCCGAGTAAGCTAGCTCATCATTATTACCACCTCTTCAACAAAAACTAGCTTTAGTCTCAGAAGTGTAGTGCCTACACTTCATAAACACAAAGTAACTTCATTACCATATGAGAAAAGCAACTTAAATTTCACTTACTTGAAACCCAAAACAGAAGTTTTGTAAACTTTAATAGCAAGTTCTTCACCGTTAGACTTCGTCGCATGATAAACATTTGCCTGCTCATAAAAGAAGCATATTGTATGCAGCAAGATGTTCAGTAACACAATATAACCATAAGCATCAAGGATTGTCTGCTATGAATAGAGAATCAAAACACAGCCACTAACCTCTTTCCCGGTTGATATACAACCGTTGATATCATCGAAAACACCACGATTCAACATCTTGAAAAGAACCATGCGAGTCCTAGGGTCAATGGCCTGAAAAATAAAAGTGTCAGCAAAGCAGCAAAAATTTACCCAAATAGTTCTCTAAAGGAAAGCCGACTTATGGGAGAAAATCAAAGAGATCCAAATGAACATGTCAAAAACAATGTCTTAATGGCACGCACTCGGATAACAATAAGAAAATGACACGAAGGTTAGGTTCAAACTCTGCAACACAAGAATATGATAACATACAAATGATACAAACAAATCTTCAGTTTGTTAATATGGAGCTACTAAAAGAACTAACATTGTCAAATGTACCAAATCTATTTAAAAAATTAGCAAAATGGACAACTTTAACCTTTTCCCCAATTTAACAAAAACACTCTTTTCATTTAAACACAAAAAAAAAATCACGAAATACCGATAGCCCAAGTGAGGGTCAACAGTTGATGAACCAATGGATTGTCAACCTCCTCAATTAGGGGTCAACATTTCGTTGCTTGATGAAACTTACACCGAATACTAGTAACGGCCACGGAAGGAAGTGGGGCCAGACTCAAGAAAGGAGTTACAATAAGTGGGTGTGAGATGAGATTGATTAATAATATTGTGGGTTTGTACTTGTACATTCAGTAATCTATGCCTTCATATATATACCAACATCATACTCACAATCAACTTAAAATATGGAATGAATGAATGAATCATGTGCATACAAATGCTTCTAAATTATTATGTACAAAGAGCACTCAAATTATGTTTTGGGTGCACCGCAAGAGCATATAAAATTTAATTATAGGTCACCGCAAACAAACAAACATAACAAGCAATTGAACTAAACTAAACTAAACACAACATACCACTTTAGTCTTCTTAGTACCAGTAGCAGATGAACGCAAACTGTCACGAATTTCCGTGGTCACTGAGTTGCACATACCAATATTATCTGTCCTGCCTTCCCACTCTTCTAACGGCGATATTCGAAAGTGATGGGCAAGTTTCTGACTACGATTCGACAGAGGCTGAAGAGTTTTTGAAGTTGAACTAGTGCGATTAAGGGCCCCACCGTGCGCATTGGGACGACGGCGTCCAACAGTTAGGGAAATCGGTCAGCCGTCAACACCTTCCTTCAAGTCCAGCCAATCTAACTCATCTTCTTCACTTCCACTTCATCCTCTTCTTGCTCATGCTGATTTACTTGTTTGCGCATTTCAACTTCGATTTGAGAGGAGCGAGAAGAGACAGGAGAAAGATACGAAGAAACGGCAAACTGCTTCTTTTTTTTTTGTTTTGAGGGGAAAACGGCAAACTGCTCTTTTTTTTTTTTTAGGGGAGGTCATCGGCTGTTGGTTTTTCCCCTAATACACCAAACGGTTTTCTTCATTTGCCACGTTGGACAACAAGGGATATTTTATTTTCATTTCACATTTAGGCCATGTCTGAATTGAGGTTAATAATTAAGGGAATAATAATGCAATGAATTTTAATAGGAAAAGAGGTGAGGGTGGTGGGGGTGTGTATATGGTCCTTGTCACAAAAAACAAGGACCATAAGGCTTTTGACAAGGACAATTGCAAACCTTTAGATTTGTACTACTTTTAAGAAGGACCCTTGGTTGACTTGTATTTATGATTTTTATTTATCTTTTTTTTTACCCACATAAATATTACACAAAATAATTTTTTTATGTAAATTTTTTTAGACAAAATTGTTAAAACCCCTCTTTTATATAGCTGTTTTTGTAAGAGCACCCCTTTTATACAACTTTTTGTAAGGAACCCCCTTATAAGACCAATTTTCTTATGAACAACCACCTAAACTTCATGAAAAGACCAAATTACCCTTGTTTGTACCCCAATCGCCCTTTGTGCGTGTATATTTGATTATTAACTAACCAATTCTCTCAAAACATAGATTTTTTTGCTAATATAATTAATATTACCTCATTCAATTATACTCATTATCCCATCACCATTAATGGTTAACAAAATT